>PVJX010042853.1:0-13954 GCA_004027295.1 Dolichotis patagonum | reverse complement strand
ATCTGCTTCATGAATTCTAGGTTTTTCCTGAATTCTTCATTAAATTTTTCTCTCCATTTGTGTTCCTCCATTCTTCTGTCTGTGTCTTCTTGAGAGGTGCCCAGACCTTCTTTTATTAATCTACTTATCTCTTGTTTAATTTGAATTAATATTTCAGTTTTGGTCCTGCTTACGAGGTCCTGAAGATATCTCTTTATGTCCGCTAACGGTGTGTTTGATGTTGCATTTTTGCTGCCCTCAATCTCTTTTGTATTTACCTCTCCTGGATCAATGTTCTCAGGGTTAGGGGCTGGGAGTGTTTTCTTATTTCTCCCTTTCGTCATGTTTTTGGTTCCTTCCATACAAGTGTACAGTGTAATTCCCAGACCCTTTTATTGTTGGTTAAGGCTCCTCTAGAGGGCGCAGAGTAGGAGCTTTAGCCCTCTTCAATAGGTTACCAGAGATTACAGTTCACCCACAGGCAGTGTGCCCTAGCTCCTCCCTTCTGGGCCAGTCAACCTTTGCAGGCCTTCACTGCATCAGTGTGCACTGATCTCAGGGGCGAGGCCTAGTCCAAGCAGATTCCACCAATCCGCTCGGCGAGGGGAGCAACCAGCTGAAGCCATTTCCTTATGGAGTTAGGGCTGTCCTGCCCAAATCCAACATGTCGTCCAGTCAGTTTCCCCTTTCCTGTGGGAGGGTCTTATTCCCATCACTCACTGCGTCCCCAAGAACTGCTTGGCTCCCTGACCTCCGACTTCAGCGTGGCTGCGGTGGAAATTCATGGTGACTCTGGGTGGGTCGCCTGCAGGGCCGGTCGGGGCAAGCTGCATGCAGGGCTGTTCAGCTCCGCACTCCGGGTGGCTCAAGCCAGTGGCTTCGGCTCGGATCGCTTGTTCAGGTCGGGCTGGAATTCAGGCAGCTCGAGGAGGGTGCGGTGCTTGCTGATCTTATCTTCACTAATAGTAGCCCCAGGACCTCATATTCCAGTGGTTTTCTGCACTTTAGTTTCTTCGTGGGTTGTGAGAGTCCATCTCTCTCTGTTTGGGTCTCCCCAGGGTGTTTTCTTCTGGCATTTGAGCTGTCTCTCTCAGAGAGGGTCTCTCTCCTGCTACCTACCAGTCCACCATCTTGTCTTGCCTCCTCTCCCCTTTCACTTTTATAATATGCATTGTGCTTTTTTGTTCCCTCTAACTCCTGTTTTTTATGCTAGAGTTCACCCATGTGAGTTCAAACTCTTTCATGAACATGATCTCCAGTTGCATCCATTTACCTACAAGAACCTCAAGATTATTCTACTTTATAGTTGGGTAGCTTACTATGGTACAAAAATACCATATCTTTCTTATCCATTCTGTGGTTGATGGGCAAGTTATCCTTGCTTTTTTTCTGATCTCCTGTTGTATGGAACAATTGTTTTCTCTCCTTTGATTTTTAGTCTATAAATTTCCTTTCGAGTTAAATGTGTTTCTTTTTTAAAACTTTTTTTTTATTAATTTGAAGGTGGTAAAATACAACAGAACAGGGTGGGATAAAGCCAATTGAGACAGTGCAGTGAAATTGCTACAGAACTTCACAGGTTACCAGGATAACAGTAATAGGTACCATAGTATATCTCGTTATCTTCACAATAGTTGTTCTTTTAATCAGATATAGCAAAATCAAAGGAAATACAGAATATTATAGAACTTACCATAACAGAATACTGAATAGAGCAATACCATTAATCAGGACAAAGCAAAGCGGTGATAAAAATATTTGCCTTCAAAGAGATGGTAGAAGGAAATCCTTCTTATTTGCTATATTACATATGGTCAACCTCCCAAGAATGCTCAGTTCTCTAGCTCCCACTTGCTAATTTGCTAATGTGGGGGGGGGGAGGTGAGAGATGGGATGTTTGATTCTCAACCTGCGTGCCAGTAGACTCACAAGCACTTACCAGGGCATCAGGCTGGTTGCTCAGTTCCCAGTGCCCTAAGTTCCAACATGGCGCAGATCTCAGGAGACACTGCTGCGTCTTGCCCTGAGGTGGCCGCGGTTTGCCTTGACCTCTTGAGTGCACCACCATGATCAGCAACAGTGACATTTTTAAAAAACTTGTCCATTATAGTTTTTGTGCAAAGGCTCCTGGATCCAAAAGTTGGTCACAAACTTCCCCAGTATAGAGTGTGAGTGTGGTGAGCTAGGAAGTCAGTGAACCCAGCTGGCCTGGTGATGGGAAATGGATGGGAAGAGTGAGGGTAGCTGGGGTTAGAGTCACATGGGGATCCCTGCAGAGGTCACTCATTCCATGGGGACAGGTATGGCTCCTGGGCCCTGCTTTTGGTAACCTGGAGAGTTTCTCTGTGCCAGAGTGGGTCCCTAGCAGGACAGCTGGAGCCACCCCAAGGCCACACAAGGCCAATCCTCCTGTTGAGGCTTCCAGTGGCGGTGCCTTGGGACCTACTGTAAGGCCTGTGCTCCCAGCAGGGCCCAAGCAGCCTCACATCTGCTCTGTGTGTCCCCAGGTGCTGAGGCAGAGGGCACAGGGGCAGGCCAGGCCACAGGGCAGTGGATCCCCATGGACAAGATTGATGCGAGTCCCAGGCAGGTGGCTGCATGGCTGCTCCAGAACAGAGTCCCAGATGGAGATAAACTCTGACCAGAAGTCCTGGCCCTGTCTCAGCACCCACTGTCCCCAGGGCCAGGCTTGGAATCAGCTTCCTTCTTCAGGGTTGGTTGCCTTGTAGGTAGGAGGGCATTGGACTACAGGTGAGGTCTCTGGAGCATGTGAATTCTCAGAGTGTCTCTGGGTTGACCATAGTGGGTGGCAGACTGGGGGATTCCAGTAACCCCCAGATCTGCTTCAACCTTAGCAGCTTCACAGAAGTTTGTTTTATACACTGGCTGGGCTTCCATAGAAGCCCATTGGCAAGAAGGACCCAGGGCTTAGATAAAAATCCCAGTTGGCTATCCCAGGTCTGAGGCCACAGCTAGTTAATACTAGTGTGTGAGGGACTGATGGTAGAGTAGACACTCCTAACTTATGATGGGAATACATTCCCTGAAAAACCCAACTTTACACTGAAATATGGTAAATAAAGTATGCTGACTCCACCTCACCTGCTGAACATCATTACTCAGCATGTGGTGTGCTGGGGAGTCCCAGCTGTCCACCCGCAGGGCCAAGTGGCAGCCTGGGAGCTGAGACTTCTCACCACCACCACACAGCTTCTCCAGAAGCGATCATACTGTACAACACTGCCCGGGAAAGCACAGACATTTGAAGTGCAGCTTTCCTTTTCCTTTGCTGCTTCTCCTCTTCTTCTTCCTCTTCCTCCTCCTCTTCCTCCTCCTCCTCCTCCTCCTCCTCCTTTTCCTCCTCCTCTTTCTCCCCCTTCTTCTTCTTCTGGTTTTTGGGGACAGTATCTCACTATGTAGTCCACGCTGGCCTTGAACTATGTAGCCCGATCAGACCTCAAGCACCTGTGATGCCAGCACTCTGGAGACTGAGGCAGGAGGACATCAAATTTGATCCCAATCTGGACAAAATAGAATTTATCTCAAAACTTAAAAAAAAAGCACCATCAGGGATGTGGCTCAATGTGAAGGCTCTGGGTTCAATCTCTAGCACCACAGGGGGAAAATGAAAAGGAGAGAGCAGGGCTGGAGGGAGGGGCTGGGCCCTTCTCTTCTGCCACATAGGGCAGCAAAACAGCCTCCACCAAATCTGTAACATGGGAAAAGTTAATCCTGGTGAGACTCCAGTGACTTAGGCTGCAGGAAGTAGAATGTCAGCTTGCCTTCTAACACCCCTCTGGGAAATGAGGATTTTTGCCTCCCATGATTAGAAGTATCCAACACAATTCCAGCTGGCATGGGGCACTGGGTTGGTGGCCCTAAACACAGCATTGTGACCTGCGTCTAAGCCTTGCAGTGCTGCACCTCTGGCTGGGAATGAGAGGGGCACCTTATCTTGTCTCACTATGGTGAGGCTATTCACTCTGTGTGGCAGGGGAGAAAGATTTTCAATTAAATTAGAACCCAGCCATGGTGGCACACACTAGGGGGGCTGAGGCAGGAGAATGGTGAGTTCAAGGCCAGCCTGAGCTACACAGGGAGACCCTGTCTCAGAACACGAAAAAAAAAGAGAGAGAGAGAGAGAGAGAGAGAGAGAAAGAGATCTGGTTCTAAGAAAAATATTAAGTAGCTGGATCATGGCGCAGTGAGTAAAGTCTCGACAGACGCCCTATTTGGGAACACCTGAGTTAGCCATGAATTCCCCAACCCGAGTTTGGATGACTGGAAACCTTCGCAGTCCCTCCTTGCATTTGGCAAGCGCGTTCACCTCCTAGCGGCTATAATGTGGAACTACAGACCATTTTTTGGTGGCCTTGGGAGCAATTTAAGGTTAACGGAATACTTTTGCAGGAAGATGGGGACAGAATGTTAGCAAGATTGGCCAAAAAGTATTCTCAACGAGTTGCAGATTATTTGGAAATATCCCGTACAATTCCTCTTAGAAAATGGGCAAAAGTAAAAAAAAAAAAAGGAGAGTGCTCACAAAGACTCCGTTCTCCTGTTTTTCTTGAAACTTTGTAGCTTTGTTGTTCCCTCCTTGCCTTTCCTTCCCCGCCTGGGACAGCTTTGCACGTGTGACATATGTCACCTGGAAGCCCACTCTTCAAGCCCTTGTGCCTGGGGCTGTAAGCTCTGGGCTGCTTCCTAACACCCATGATGACTTATTCCTGTGTGTGTGCTCCCTAGGGCACAGAACAAGGACAACAGCAGTGTGAGATGGCCTGGCCTCCAGGGTCTCACCACCTGATGGGTTCCGACCATGTGAAGTGCTGCCAGGCTCAGCAAGGCACCTACCCGACAGGGCGCAGGACAGTGCCTTTCTTCAACACTGACTTCTGCGTTCTTCTTGCAAACCCAAAAATTGAGCTCCCTGCTTTTTGCATGCACTCCAACATTCCCCCAATCAGCTGCCAAAACGTCACTCTGCCTGCCCCTTCAAACTCCACCTCCTGTCAAACTGACAGGAGTTTCAACTCCTCCTCCTTCAAACTGCACCTCCTGTAAAAGCTCCCTGCTTCTTTGCCCTGAGGGGGATTTTGCACTCTACTGCAGCATGTCTGTGTCCCTCGATGAAGGCCTTTTTCTTTTTTCCTTTCTTTACTCTTGCTTTTCTACCGCACCGAGGAAAAACCAATCACCGCCCATACCCTTCTCCTGCGCCCTAGGTCTCCTTAGGCCTGGCATCTGAGAGGACCGAGGCTGTCGGCCTCGCACAGGTATTCACACCCCGCCCCCCCCCCCAGGAGCTCTGTGCACACGAAGGCCCTTTCGGCCAGCCTGGGCCTGCCGGATCCTGCCTTCCTTCCAACCTGCTGAGTATGTCGGGCCTCGATGGTTATGGTGAACCTAAATGTACCCCTACCCTCAGCCTCACGTATTCTGGGCAAGCAGGAGGGCCTCTTCAGTAGTGTATCTGCTGCAGAACAGCATTCCCCACTGCAGCAGCTTTAAGCAGGAACAGCAGTTTATTGCTCACCTCATGGGGTTTCTGCAGTAGAAACCTTGGGAACAGTCCTCTGGACCCCACTGCCAGAGTCTGAGCAGGGCTGGGGCTATCATCACCGGAAGGCAGAACCTGCACTGTAGGGGCACCTTAGACACGGGAGCCATGGTCCTTGGCAAGGGCTGCAGGTCCTGGCTGGATTCTGACCAGGGACTGGTGATACTGGGCTGCCTGAGCATACACAGAAAACATTCAGGGGACAAAGCTGTTCGCACTGTGCTTCCAAATGCCGGAGTCCTGGAGGAACTTCAGAAAGCCATGAAACTGGGTGGGCCATGGAGCACACCAGTCATCCCAGCACTCTGGGAGGTTGAGGCAGGAGGATAGAAAACAAGCCAAGCCTGTGAAATTTAGAGACTTAATGAGATCCTGTCTTACAACAAAAATTTTAAAAAGTGTTGAGGATGCAGTGCAGAGAGCCCTGTGTTCAACCCTCAGCATTGAAAGGAAAGAAAAAAAAAAGGCAACAGAGCATGGTAGCACATGCCTAGAAATCCAGAACTGGGGAGGCTGAGGCAGGAGGATCACTGAGAGTTTAAGGCCAGCCTGGAAAACAGTAAGATTCTGTCTCAGACAACAACTAATAATAATACCTAGGAGGTTCATCAGTTCTGATTTTTTTTTAAGCTACTCTCTCTATCAGGTGTTGGGAGTTATTTAAACTGGAAATTGAACACAGGTGCAGGGCTGCTGCATGGCCAGGGCAAGATACTGGCTGAGGACACCTGGTTCCAACTCCAATTAACTAAATAAAGACTGTAGCCACAGGCATTTTACCCCCATAGTGAAAGACAACGTGGAGACCTCCTAAGATGCTTCTCCTTGTTAACATAATTTGTTTCTTGCAAAATCCTTGAACCACCCCAAGGTCTGTTCAGTGTCCTGTGTTGATTGAAAAAAATAATAAATACAGGCTGCCCAGAGGTATCCTGTCTTAGCCACCGGAGTCTCCGAACTCTGTAGAGGGTTTTGATCCTCCTGGAGCCCTAAAATCATACCACTTATCTCACTTACTTAAGCTGTCTTGGAAGTACACTTGTTTGGGAGATTGGGGATCTAGGCCATGTCCCCATAAGCAGGTATTTACCTCCTTATTTGCCAGAAACCCCAATGAGGTACTTTAACTTTCTCAGCCTGTCCTCCAGTCTTCCTTATATTCCCTTTTAATCTATTGCCTCCAAGACTATATTAGTCTTTTTTAGTTTTTGTTTTGTTTGCAGCACTGAGGATTAAACCCAGGACCTTTACACTGAACTACATCTCCAGCCCTCACCCCACTTTTTCTTTCATTATGTTTTGAGATAGGGCTTTGCTAAATTGCTGTGCTGAAACTTGCAATCCTCCTGCCTCAGCCTCCCAGAACGCTGGGATTACAAGCGTGCCACCACAGCCAATTTAGAACTCTCAGTGCAACAGCAAACAGAAATACCAAAGCATCACCCAGGATTTAGAGGCAGATTTATTTGATGTTGATGGGCACTGACCTCAAAAAAAGATGTCAGGCCCAGAAAGCTCATGGTTGGGAGGCTTTTAAGGGGAAGCAACATGGAAATACAGGGGTAGGGTAGCTTGTTGATTGGGGATTGGCTCATATACCGTGCATCACAGTGACTAGTTCTGCATCATAATGACCAGCTGTTTCTGGGAAACAGAAGTAACAGAAACTATAACAGGAACTAAAGTAAACTGGAGGTTACCTGGGCAACTAACAGAAACTGAAGTATACTGGAGGGCATATTTTCTGTTACATTTATTCTAACTATAAAGCTCAAGGTGTCCAGATGGATACTTTTATGTGTTTATTTAGTTTTTTCTCCCATCTGTATTCTTTCTGGAATGAGCCTCTTACATAGATACTAGAACTTAGGAGCCTCTATAATTTGGTTTTAATTTTGTCTTTTACATCAAATTCTGCTTTATCTTCCAGCTCCCTACTTTGACCTTCATCTTAACCATTATATTGGTAATTGTTTAAGACAAACATTATTTTTCAGAAATTATTTCACAAGTGAAGTTAATTAAAATTTTTAGCAAATATATACTTAGAATAGCATGACATGTATATGTGCTACTAAAGATAACACAGCCGACCGCATCTTCTACCCAGCTGAAGAAACCAAGCAGGACCAACACTCTGCAGCGATTTTATGCTCTTTCCTGTTCCTACCTAGAACTAACTACTATCCCAAGTTTCATATTTGCTGCCGCCTTCCTTTTCTCCTTTTTTATTGCATATGTAAATATCCACAAACATTTTGGTTTAGATTTGCCTATTTCTGAATGTTATGGAAGTAGACTAGACTCCTCCGTCCATAGCTTTAATTTCTGCTTATTAGTTTGGGATTGAGTGTCAGCGCTGTGTAGTTATAGGACTCCATCACCCTTTACTTACTGGTAGGCACTTGTATTGTTTCAAGTATTTGACTGTAAATACCTACTAACAAGCCTCCAGCTGAAAAGGGTACCAGAGGTTTTTTTTTTTGGTACTGGGGATTGAACTCACAACCTCACGCTTGCCAGGCAGGTGCTTATGCCACTGAGCTAAATCCCCAGCCCAGGGTACCAGAGGTTTAAATTTTTGGTCCTCATGTTTGTGAGAGAAGAAAATTTTTTTTCTTTGTTTCACTAACCATCCTCATAAGCCCTCATGCACAGAATCAGCAGGGTCTGAGCAGACAGGGACACTCAGGCTGTAAAAAGATTCTGGGACTTAGTTTTAGTCTGACTTTGCTCCTGCACCCCCCGGGCAGGCAAGGGCCTGCAGTAACAGAAGGGCGAGCTCTCTGTAGGATGCTTAGGCTTAGCTTGCTGCAGCCCAGGAACCAGGTTCCCTCCTCTGCCTCCCAAGCCCACTTCCCCCAGGCAACAAGTAGGAAGCACAGAAAACCTGGGTGTGCAGGGGTGGCCTGGCCTGGGATGAAATGTTTGGAACCTGGCCAGGTGACCAGGGACCTGCTGATAGGACCCACCAGACCTGTGGCCAAGTCCCTTCCTGGAGGGCTGCCAGGAATTGGGTAGGCCAGGTGGCCCTGTGCCAAGTGTCCCCAGGGACACAAAGGAAGTGCCCGCAACCCAGTCCTGCGCTGCCCAGGGAGGCAAGTTCAGTGTACTCCTCAGAATCCTCTCTGCCTCCGCTAAGTATGAGCTGGCAGAGTGAGAACTCCAGGTTTCACTGGAGAGCTACTAGCTATTCCCAAAGTCAGTATTTGTAAACTTTCTCTTTTGTAAGGTTAGTTCAGGAAACTCCAGTAGAGAGCTGGGTGTGGTGGTGCACATCTGTAATCCCAGCACTTGGGAGGCTGGGGCAGTAGGATTGCCTCTACCTACCCCAAGCTCCCATAGACTCACTTCTATGTCAAACTTTCCTGATTATAGCCACATAGGTTGGGCTCAACTTGGCTGAGATGCAGTCATTTTTATGTTTAAAATCCCTAGACAGTAAGTCCCTTTCACAACCATTTTCTGGTCCCATCCCAGATTCATTTGCCTGAGAGTGTTTTGCTTCCACTTTACAATAAATGCTGCTTCCTGTTTTCACTCTACAATAAATACTTCTGCTCAGTCTTGATTTGACTCTCTACCTTGTAATTTTTCTTGGATTGTGAGAAGAACCCATCAGTCAGACAGTAACAATCTCCAGCCCTTTGTTGTTCTGAGACATGATTTTGCTAAGTTGATAAGTTCCCCAGGGTGGGCTTCAGTTTAGCATCCTAAGTGATCCTCCTGCTTCAGCCTCCCAAAATGCTGAGAATCAAAGGTGTGCAACATCAGGCCAGGCTGCTGAAGGCTGGTTCTGAGGACTAATGTGACTAGTGCATCAAGGCTAGAAAAGGGGACAAATTGTGCTGTTTTACTTTTTTGTGTTACTGGTTCCTGATACATGTGTTACTGGTTCCTGATACACACTGTTAAGTATGTTTGGATCCTAGTTTTACAGAGTGACCAAGTTCAGCTTTCACAGTTTCTTGTACACGGATCTGGTGGAGATGGCTCCCCATGCCTCAGACAGGCCCCACAGCCTCATCCCTAGAGGTGGCAGCGGAGCCCTGTGGCATCTGGAACTCAGTACAGCTGTCGAGGTCAGGGGCCAGCACTTCCACCCCCTTGGTGTCTGTGAGAAGCCAAAACTGATTAGGCAGCTGCAAGGGAAACTGGGCAGCGAAAATCCCTCAGGTGCCCACAGGATGACAGTTCAGCAGAGGCTGTTGGGGCCCACCAGACCTGTGGCCGAGTTGGTCCTCTCAGGACATGTTAGCCAGGGCAGTAGGTGCAAAGTAGGCCTGCTCCTCCAAGATGATCTGAGACACTTTCTTACCCTGCTCATCCAGGTTTCCAGGAGCGTCTGAGAAGGCAAAGAGAGAGAGCTGGGCTCTCCGAGGACAGAGTTACCCCCAATCACGAGGCCCTGCAGGCAGATGACCCCTCCTCCAAGGCCCAGGAGCAACTGCACAGCCTGAAGTGACAGAGAAAGAGTCCAAAGCTCAGTCCTGAGTAACGGGGCTCACCCTCCTCTCCTCTGAACACAAGGTCTTATGGGTAGGGGTGGGGAGAGGTCCTGCTCAGCAAATGTTCAGGGGAGGGGAAGCCATCTGGTCACCCCCACAGCGGGCCACATAGTTCCACCCTCCCTGCTGGTGACTGGAATCTCAGGAGAGGTCCTTGCTGGCCCTCTGCATTTGGCCTGGCAGCAGGGCCAGCCTGGCTGAGGACACTGATCAGAGCCCATGGGGCTGTAAGGGTCACACAGAGACACTGAGCCACATGTTCCAGGATGTGGCCACACAGCTGCAGGGGAGCCCAAGTCTTGAGCAGGTCACTCAGTGTCTCCAAACCTGTTTGCTGGGTGAGGCTGTGTGGCGCTCACCTCACTGTTGTGATCCCAGAGTGGAAGAAATGACTGGCCCCTGACAGCATGGCCACCAAGCTGCACAGGCTGATGAGGGTGTTGGCCACCCGCTTCGTCACCAGAGCCCACCAACACAGCTCACACCAGAGGCCAGAGCTTAGTGTGCTCAGTGTCACAAGCATCAGGGCCAGGTCCTGCTTGGACTCACAACGCACGTTTAGATTTAAGACACAGGAACATAAGTGGCAGTGTGGCCTGATGGCTTCTTCCACCCTACGGCACTGTAATTCTCACTGACTGCTGTACAGTACAGCACTGTTTATGTTCTGGTATACGTTACAGTGCTGAATGGAAGAGTTACAGAAATAAAATAGAAGTCATCCAACTGGAGTTTCCAAGGACCATTTCTTTGTTCTGAATGTTTTAATGTGCATAATATGTATAATTCCTCATTTAGCCAGTGATTCATTTAACAACCTGGCCAGAGGAACAGAACGCAGTCTTTAGGTGAGGAATTCTGTACATGTTTTGCTTGAGCTTGGCAGCACTGTCCTGGGCAGCCAGGAAACAGCATTTGGCCTGGCATCGTGTCCCTATCATGAGCTTTTCTTTCACTTCAGAAGTACTTGGGACAGGACTGTGATAGAGGCCAAGGAACTCACACCGGTGGGGACCCAGCACCTCTTGTGGGCAGTCTCCTATAGGTCACTCCTTTCTTGAAGCCCTAGGTCCCACTTAAGATGCAGGCTTGGCAAAGTTGCCAGCAGACACCAAAGGCAGGAGGTCACAGGAATGGGACATCAGAGGGAGGCCTGAGTCAGCTACCTGGTGGCAGCCCCGCATCTTGAGGTCTCATGTGCAGAGCAGGCTGCAGAGGTTCAGAGGGTGTGGCGAGAGGATGCCAGGTAATCAGCTTGCAGTGCCCAGGACACAAGATGTTGCAGGTCGCCCGCCTCCAGGAGCAGGAGCACGAGACGTCTTGTGCCATGCACTCGAAGGGGACCCTCCTATGGCCTAACTTTCCAAGGTCCACAGTGCCTCATTCACACACTACAAGGCACCCTGGGAGCTGAACGCCTGCCAAAGCAGTTGAGGTCAGCACAGTACAAGTCCCTGCAAAAAGGGATACCAATCTCCAGGACCTGCTGGCAGGAAGCAGGGCCAGGTGGCATGGGGACCCAGGACTTGGAGACAACTGACTCCCAGGGGACTCAAGATGACTGCATAAGTCCTGGGCTTCCCTCTATCCCTTCTCTGCCCTCCCAGCCATCTTGTATCCTCCAGTTTTCCCCGTCTCCAGAAAGTGCAGCCACCTCTGCCTAGCCCCCTAGCTGCGACTCCCTCCCTGCCCTTGTATCCTGCAGGACTTGGGCCCATTCTTTTGCCTTCTTAGTTCCTGAGAGCAGAGATCCAGTGGGAGTCAGCTCCAGAGCACCAGTCTATGTCTGCAGTTAGGGTTAGGGTTAGTGTTGAGTCTTAAGTGACTGCACCAGTACATGGGAGCACCTAGAGGGCTCGCTGCCACCTGCACAGAACTCTGCCCTCTCCACCAGGCTTCTTGCCACTGCCTGATGGGCTTTCTCCAGACTGCCCAGCCAGCAGTCCTCCAAGCACAATTCCAAAAGCCAGTAACACTTTGTTGGTACCAAAGAAGGGTGAACATCTCTTCATTATTGCTTTAAAAAAAAAAAACCCACTACCTAGACAGAAGTAGCAAGATCAGGGTATAGTGGCACACTCCTATAATCCCAGCATGCAAGAGGTTGAGGCAGGTTAAGGCCTATGAGTTTAAGGCCAGCCAGGGCAACTTAGTAAGACCTTGTTTTCAAAATAAAAAGTAAGAAAGGGGCTAGACATATCTCACTGCCCGAAACCTGGGTGCAGGGTACAATCCCAGAACTGCAATGAAGCTAAACAAAACCATTATATGATACGTACTTTTTAGGATTTTGTTTTGTTTTTGTGCCAGGAATCAAACTCAGGACCTTGTGCTTGCCAGGTAGCACTGCTGAGCTATGTCCCCAGCTAAATACATACAGTGCTACCCAGGATAGAGAGAAAGGAGAAAAAAAGCAAGAAAGGAGGAAAGGAAGTTCCTGCCTTGAAGATCTGTTGGGGTTGAAATCCTTCCTTCGCCACTGTGAACATTTCCACCTCCAGGCTAGTTTTCCTTTTGCAGCTGCTCTGCCCTGAGCTGCATCGCATCCCTGCACACTCTTTTAAGACCCCCTTCCTGTGGACAGAGCCCCCAGCAGGGTGTGAGTTTCAGAAATGCTACTCACAGGTGCTTGTGTTGGTGGTCAAACAGACCCAATGACAGCTTGCTATCCCTGCAGCCAGGGTCTCTCTGTGTCTCAGGGTCTCCCCATGTATCTCATGAGTCAGGCACCAGCTTCAGACTTCACCCCAGGTCCTTGTCTCAGCTCTGTTGCTAGCTGGCTGGGCTCCGGAGCCCATCCTAGAACTGAGGACAATGAGAGCATGCTGGGACTCCTACCGCAGGACTAGGTCCTCACTGGAACAGCTGCAGCCACCACTGGCACAGGATTTTGAGGCTCCTAGACCTGGAGTTGAGCAGCCTTTGTCCAGGGGTCTCCTACACTGGTGATGTATCTTTGGATCTGTATGTGAGGCAATGATTTTGTTTTTGTAACAAGGTCTTGCTATATAGTCCAGGGTAGTCATGAATTCATCATGTGACCCACACAAGTCTTGAACTTGGAACAGTCTTCCTGCCTCAGTCTCCTGAGCGCTGGGAACACAGGCACGCACCTTCACACCCAGAGTCTGGCCACTTCGCTTACAAGCCTGTGGTTGCAGATGCCATGGAAGGCTAGGAGGGAGGAGGAGACCCACTGGATGGGGGACTCACTCTTGGAAGCTCCCTGTGGGAAGGGCTGGCAAGCCCAGCCCCAGCCTGTTTCCTGTCTAAGTCCATGATTGGGCCTGGTACTCTGAGTTTCCCTTAAGGGACCATGGTGTGGGCAGAGGCATCAGAAGGCCCTAGGGACAGAGTGGCCCACATTCCCAGCCTTTGGGGAGAATGATGGATTTGTCTCCCAGGTGGCACAAGTAGCAGTGGTGCTTCTTCCTTGCATTTAGAGCACAGCAGGAAAGGACAGTATCAGGTGCCCTTCATTCCTCCTCCCAGGGGAAGAGGCCATGTGCACCTGTAGTGCACCCACCCTGCAAGGCCCCAGTGAACTAAGTCCTCTACTCCTGGGTGTCACAGGGCTTTCAGGGACCCAGGCAGAAGCAGAGGTATGACCTGCCTTTGAGGAGATAGACCGGAAGGAACAATGACTGCTCCAGGTCACACTGCCTGGGGCAGACATGGGGTCTGATGGGGGCTGATGTGGACCCTTCAGGTCAGTCTGTCTCTGAGCTGGGCTCAGTGGGGCAGGTGTGGTCCCTGCTGCCCTCTGTCCTTCCTGCTGAAGACAGGCTAGTGGCTGTGCTGCCCAGAAGTGCCTCCCCACAGAGGACCTGCTCTAGTGGCAGGGAGCAGCCTGAGACAATCTCCCAGGGCTGCGGACTCATAGGTTTCTGGTCCCAGCACCTGATGC
>PVJX010042852.1:0-13952 GCA_004027295.1 Dolichotis patagonum | reverse complement strand
AGATAAATAAAAGGAGTAAAGATAGGAAAAGAGGAAGTTAAATTATCATTATTTGCAGATGACATGATATTTTACATAGAAGACACCCAAAACTCCATTGAAAAACTCCTAGATATAATAAATATATTCAGCAATGTAGCTGGATACAAAGTCAATACTCAAAAATCAATAGCAATCCTATACACTAACAAGAAAAATACTGAAAGAGAGGTAAGAGAAGCCACACTCTTCACACTAGCATCCAAAAAAAATGAAATACTTTGGAATTAATCTCATGAAAGGAGTAAAAGAGCTATACAAGGAAAAATATAATACCATGAAAAAAGAAATTGAAGAGGACCTCAGAAAATGGAAAGACATCCCCTGTTAATGGATAGGAAGAACAAGCATTGTGAAAATGGCCATCCTCCAAAAATTACTATACAGATTCAATGCAATCCCAATCAAAATACCACTAACATACCTCATAGATCTAGAGAAATCTCTGTTAAATTCATCTGGAACCAGAAGAGACCTAGAATAGCAAAGGCGTTTCTAAGCAGCAAAGGCAAGGCAGGAGGCATCAAAATCCCTGACTTGAGGTTACACTACAAATCTACTCTAATAATATCAACATGGTACTAGAATACAAACAGGCCTGAAGATCAATAGAATAGATTGGAAGATACAACCACAACCACAAACTCACTCAACCACCTTATCTTTGATAAAGGAGCCAAACATGTTCGCTGGACGAATGACAGTCTCTTTAACAAATGGTGATGCAAAAATTGGCTATCCATATGCAGAAGACTAAAACTAGATCCATGCCTATCACTATGTACTAAACATAAATCTAAATGGATCAAAGATCTAAATATTAAAAAAGAAACACTAAATCTATTGGAAGACAAAGTATGTAAAAACCTCAAAGATATAGCGGTAGGTAGAGAATTCATGAACAAGAATCAAACTACACGGGAAATACTTCCCAGAATCATTAACTAGGACCATAACTTATTAAAGAATTTCTGCATTGCAAAAGAGATTTCCAGCAGAGTGAAAAGAAAACCCACAAAATGGGAAAAAAACTTAATGGATTGTCCCTCAGACAAAGGACTTCTGTCTAGAATTTATAAAGAATTAAAAAAAATCAGACCCTCAAAATTAAAAGACCTAATCCAAAAATGGGCATCTGAAATTAATACAAAGTTCTCAGATGAAGAAATACAAATGGCAAATAAATACATGAAAAATGTTCATCATCACTAGTTATTAGAGAGATTCAAATTAAAACCACACTGAGATTCCCTCTCACCCCAGAAAGAATGGCCAGGATAGAAAACACTACTAACAACAAGTGCTGGAGAGGCTGTCAGGAAAAAGGAACTCTTCTGCACTGTTGGTGGGAGTTTAGACTGGTGCAACCACTGTGGAGGTCAGTCTGGAGATTCCTAAAAAGCTGGGTTTGGAAGTCCCATTTGACCCTCCTGTTTCACTTCTAGGCATATTCCCAGAAGAACTGAAAACATCATACCACAGTGATACATGTGCACCCATGTTTATAGCAGCACAATTTGTAATATCCAGATCTTGGAAACAACCTAAGTGCCCATCAACTGAGGAATGGATAAAAAAGTTGTGGCATTTTTATGCAATGAGTACTACTCAGCTATAAAGAATGATCACATTGAGGTATTTATAAATAAATGGACATGACTTGAGACCATACTCATAAGCAAAATAAACCAGACTTACATGTGTAAATACCGTATAGTCTCCCTAGTATGAGAATTGATAAGAGTATATTAGATTTTATGGTAAGCATGAATCCCCATCTCATAGCTTTGAAGATTTTCAATGTTTTCATTCATCAGTTCAAATGGCTTTATTCTGTTTGGTTTGACTATATCATGTGTGATGGTATGAACAGCAGTTTTGAAGAAAACAAAACATTATGACAGCTATTGCTGATTTAATACTGTCTTTCTTTGAAGTCCTACCATGCTTCTATTCTTCTACAACCATTGGTTCTATCTATCACATTGTGTCTTATTGGGATTTGAATATGTGTGATAGTATAAACAAAATTTTTTTTATAAAAAATGAGATATTATAGTACCCATTGCTCATTCTCTGTTATTCGGTTCAGAATGCCCTGTAATTCTTTCACTCTTTGAATGGTTTTATTCTATTTTGTTATTTTGATATTATTGTATTTGAAACTATGCTCAACTATAGCAGAGGAAGAGATATTGTGATAGCTACTGTTAATGTCTGGTTGTCTTAATGTAAAGTACTGTGTTGCCTATGTTGTCCTGTTCTGTTCTGCTCTGTTCTGCACTCTTTTGTTTTATTCTCTTTAAAATTTAAAAAAAAACAGAAATATTAAAAGTATAGATCTTTCAGGAATAAATATTTGGGCACTCCTAATTAAAGAATCTTAGGTATTAGTAGAGGTGCTAAGTGAGAGAAAAAGAAAATTTAAATAGCCAGGGAGAAAGGTAATCATTAATAGCAATTTTGGCTGTTATAGTTAATATCAGGATGTCCTCTCAAGGCACGATGTACTCAGAGGCAAGATTTGTGGAAAGTTGCTGTACTATGGGGTCTTTAAGGATGGATCTGTTTTGCAAAGTGGGGCCTAGTCAGAAAAGTTGAATTACTGGAGTCATGACTTAGTATGGTGTGTCCCTCTCCTGGATTCGGCCTTTCTCTTTCACTATCCTGGTTGCCATAATATAAACAGCTTATCCTCTGCTATGCCCTACTTCCCTGCTTTCCTGTCTTGCATCACCCTGACTATGGGCTGAGGATATGAGTCAATATAAACCTCTCATTTTTAAAATTTCAGGTATTGGGTATTTTGTCCCAGTGAAGGGGAAAAAAAGACTAAGACAATAGCACTGTAACTAAATGAAGAAGAGAGAACTTTAGTTTCTGAAATCATACTATTTTTCTTGCTGTACTTCATGCATTTTCATTTTTGAACAAATTTTACCTACATTTCCAGGTATTTAACAGATGTACTGTTAATTGTTAAATATTGTAAGAAATCTTGTTATGATTCAATTTACCAATCCAAATATTGCAAAAAGGTTATGATGTAAAAAGTGAAATGATGACCATTATGGAGACATCACACTTTTGGAAGTGGATAAAAAACGAACTCTCAGTTGGTACATTTCATAGACATAGTTCATTTTCAGTGTATACGGGTTAATATAAGATTATGATATTATGCAAGAATTTAGATCTTGAGCAGGGTGTGCTCAATCTTTCACTCAGTTTTCTTCTTGGTAAAATGGGAAGTGTCTAGGGTTTACTTCATGGGATTATAGTGAAGATCAAATGAGCAAATGTGAATCTCTCAGAATGATGCTTAGAGTTAGAGCTATACAATTTTTGACAAAACAAGGAAAGAGAAGAATATTGTCTATTTTACCAATTGGTTTACAATTCATTTGCTCAATTCATATAGAAATCTCAAGTAGGCAGGCAGAGTGTAGATGTTTTTAATGTTATTAACCCCAAGCTTTGAATGACAGTAACTATAAGATCTTAGTATTCCTTTCTCTCCATCATTCTTCTGGCAGTCAAAGATAGCCACCTCTGGAAGATTTGGGAAACTGTTCCAACAATGGGGCATGTCAGACCCCCAACACTCTCCATGGCTTTCCTTCTGTGGCTGCTACCTGTCCTCAGTATTACTATCCCCTTTTGATCTCCATTTTTGTGTATAGTGGCTATTAGCATTAACAGCTCTTAGAGTACCAGATCAGAATTCTCTGCTAGAGAAACAAATCATGAATAGGCCAAAATATGCCATCAAAATCAAACTTTATTAGGACTAATGCTGCAATGTAAAGGGAAACAACTCATGGACTGACCTGCTAGAGTATCAAATTGTTTATATAGAAAATAAAAGGCAAAATCAGGCATGTGCAGGATCACATTTTTTATGTTCTAATGTAGAAAGAGTCTCATGGAACTGATTAAGGAAAGCTAGACAAGGATGAAGTCATTCAGAGATGGCTGTGAGGTAGATTTATCTGGAATGGACCTACAACCAAAACGTGCTACAGCCAAAGCAAATGTGTCTTGGAGTAGACATGGAGAGTATGAGGTAGCTGGTGTTCTCTGCAAGAAATCTAGGGAAGCAATGTACAAACTTGTGTTGAATCACTCAAAATGATTGAAGAAAGGAAGGAAAGAAAAATGAGCTCCTCAATGGTGTCAGTGTCTTCTTTTTTCTTAGCAATAGGCAGGGTTGAAGAGGTGAAAATTAGTGGTAATGTGTCACTGTGGTTTGGTTATCCAATACCTAAGCCTCCCTTATTATATTTAGTGATGCATTCACCATAAAAAGCCAACCTAAATTCTCACATATAGAAGTTGAAAATTCTAGGTATTGGTTTTCAGTAGCAGTGTAGCTAGGACATAGGAACATAACTTTGACTTTATTAATCAAACCACCCACTCCTAACTTTGAAATGGGGAACAAGTAGTGCAAAAAAGATGAAATTGAATAGAAGTCATTTTGGCAGGCATAGAAAAGGTGAGGACAGATATATCCAATCTCTAGAGGAATGGAGGCAGAGATTTCTTTGAAACACAAAACCCCAGTGCCTGGGGTTAGTAAACATATATGTCACAGTCTCTGTGCCATTCTACACCAGCAATGATGATTTTGTTTAACCAGCTCTGCAGTGTGATGAAGGCATTTTTGTACATTTCTCAGTATGTATGTCTACGTTTTTAATGGCATAGTATACATGTCAAGTTTTTATGCACACCAGAGGTCCTAAAAAACTGTATCTTTATTGTTACTATCTCTTAAAGTAGTTTTATTTTGACAAAAGTGATTTTTCTTCCCTTGAGATTTAGCTCAGTGGTGTGAGTACCTGCCTGGCAAGTGCAAGATTGTGAGTTTGATCACCCATACCAAAAAAAGTGATTTTTCTCATTCACAATTCAGATCACTGGCCTATAATATATTTTGGTTGTGCAGTTTAATGAGAATTTATAATTAATAATGTTTCTTACTTAGTAAATATGATTGTAAAATAATATTAATTGATAATGTACTTATGTATTGAATGACAAAGTTTATTATGCATGAAAAATTTAGATTTGATTCACTGCCTGCTAAATGTGTGCAAAATAAATGAATCTGATATTCTTACCTTCATCCTTGAAATGTATTCATTTTATAACATTATTTTCAGAACTATAGACATGTTGCTCTACTATGAAGTACTAAAAATATTTCAGAATAAATTTAGTAAAAGTGTTTTTTAAGCAAATAGTTTCATGCTGGTGCTTATGAATTTGGCTCGTGCCAAATGAATTTTGATAAAAAAATTCTTCATGTTGTATTTCATCTTTTACTATTCCATTGTGTAGTGAAATCATTATCAGAAACTGAGACACTGAAAGTAAGTATATATAATGAAATAAGTGTAAGATTATTTTGATCTTTTTGCAGAATATAGGAGAAAAGGACTTATAGTCAGAAACATCAGAATAACAGCTAATTCCTAGCTAATTAGTAGTTTCATCCTAAAACATGTTCTTTTCAGTTTTGTCTCTTGTGAAATCCCCATTAAAATTTTACTAAAATGTTAGTACTTCTTGCTATGAATAATTATTTTAAACTGCCATTAAGTATTCTAGTTTGAGAGCTCTTAATTTGTCACAAAGTAATAAAAAGCAAAGGCAACTGCAAACAATAATTCTTACTTAAATTGTCTTTTGTTTATTTATTTCAATTAACATTTGATTCTTACAGTTTGAAGCACAGGAACAAACACTAAATAATTATTCTTATAATTTTGATTAACTTTTCCACATTTCAATAATGACTTTCTTGTAAGGTAAATTTGTGAAAAGTTATGGAACACTTTCTTTAACAATCTAATACTACATTAACCTTAATTTTCAAAAACACACATTTTTGCAGTAGGAAAATATATAACATACGAATTATTTTTCTTTGTTTATAACTAGCAATTTGTTTCAGTGGGATTTACTGTTTTGGAGGATTCATCTAATTTTAGTGTTCACACATTGTTATAGACTGAGGTATATATGAAAAACATCTTCACGCATCCTTATTTTGCTAAAATATAGTGTTTTGGTCCCTGTTTTCAATCAATTCAATATAAGATATTATTCACATGGCAATACAAATCTTCTTACCTCTTTCTTTTCGCTAGGTCTCACTCTTAATGTCAGTAAATTTCTTGCTTATGATATTCTTTGGTTAAAAAAACCAGTATAATGATGAGAAAAATTTAATTGTACAGCATTCACTTTAATATCATTACAATGAGTTTTATTCATATCATTTGAGATTTCATTGCTAAATGAATGTAGTTCACTTTGACATTGCCTTGATTACACATATCCTAATGAATAGTTCTATGATTGATTGGTTAGATGACATCAGCACAATTATATGCCTGTCCAAGCATTAAATAGCCAAATTGTTGGGAGGAAAAACACAGGAAAGCCTGGAGTAGAATGTAGATGGAGTTGGAATATAAGGAGAGTCCAAGTAGAATAGAACCCTTATTTTTGGAAATGGGCTTGGAACAATTTCACAGGAAGCGGTTGCTGCTAGGCACTACCACTATAGCTAAAAGAACAATTACCTCTTTTGTAGCAACAACAACAACAAAATGCACTGCCCTAGCATCATACCCTCATAGCTCAGATTGTCAGGAGCAGATTTTCACAAAAAGATCTTCAATTCTATGACACAGTTCTTTTTTCTAATGTTATAAATTGGAAATCACTGAATTGAGAATGACAACCTATTTAAAACAAGAAAAATCCAAACCCAAGAGCATGGGTAACGTGTGCCTAACTGAATTAAGCAAAATGATTTTACTGATGAGCTACGCTGCTATTCATTCATCACTATTCAAAATGTTGGATTGAAGAATGTTTTTAGTGCTCTATTCTCAATTTTTCATTCTCTTTCTCTTTGTAGCTCCCATAGAAACACACAGACACACACACACACACACACATACACACACAGAGAGAGAGAGAGAGAGAGAGACAGAGACAGAGAGACAGAGAGAGAGACAGGGATGGAGAGAGACAGAGACAGAGACAGAGACAGAGAGAGAGGGAGAGAGAGATAGAGAGAGAGATTTAAGCCCAAACTGAATTATTGAGTCAAAGCTTTTTTAATATTTTTAATCCTGCTCATGCTTGTGCTTAAATATTTCTATTGTAGCTTGGATACACAATTGCTAGAAGTGTGAAAAGGTGGGGCCACATAGAGGTATTGCCCAACATTTCTATAATTTTAGCCCTTAATGGTTTTATAATTTAGATGTGCTATGGCACAGTATATACTGATTTCCATGCCTTGAGTGGACACAGGCATTTGATGAAAATGAAAAACGAGGATTATTATTACAAGGCAGGTTCCAATGCAAAAAGACTAATCTTCTATAACAAATGAGACCCACTCTTCGAAGGGTCAAATATAACTCATGCTGCACATTATATATCTTAAATCATTGTGTGAGATATAAGTGAAAGTACAATAATACAGTTCAATTATTTGAATCTCACAAAGCATGACACTACATGCTGTAAATTGGAGATACTGGAGACAGCAAAACACCTTTTGTCATATTTTAGTTGGCATCAGTGATATACTACATCAGCAGTTTCTCAAAGTTGGATACTCACCAGTTTCAACATGGGAATTCTTTAAAAATATGCTCTTTGAGTTTTATCCCAGATTTATTGAACCAGAATCTGTTTTTTCTCTAACATCCTTGACCCCCAATGATTCTTACAAGTCTAATAGATTTATTCTTGGGAGACTCTCTGCATTAGGTTGAAATTCTAAGTTCAGTTGCTATTCCTGGCAGTAAAACTGATTTGATTTTTATGCTGTCAGTATTATCTCACTACTCCATACCTCAGTTCCCCCATATCAGGTGTGAGGAGATATTACTACATACAAATAATTATCTTAGTACTATGGGAATAAGCAACATCAGAATCTTAAAATTATTCATTTGTACATTCATACTCTGTTTACACAAAATGAAATCTTCCAAAACTAAGGACGTGGTCTGGGTGCAGTTTTTAACATCATGAAATGTGCAAGTTGGTGTATTTGAGCTTGTTTAAAAATATCTCAGGAAAAAAATATAGATGTTGATCAATATTGCAGTTGAAATGGGATAATTTAAGATTGAGTGAAGATCTTTTTCTCAAAGCAGGTAGTAAATCTATGAAAGTAATTAGAATGATAAATGATCAAAATGTAGTTTCCAAAAAGCATTTTAATATATTGTGGAGGATAAATCTATAATGAATTATTAGGGAATATGAAAAAACTTTGAGACAATGCATTACTAAAGCAAAAACAAGGAACAATAGCAGTGAAAATATAATTTTTCAGCACTGCAATATTTTTGTGTACATTAGACATAAAAAGTAACATTATTGTATTAGAGTTGCCCCTTTTAACTTGTTCTGGTACCTGGTATTCTGGTTAATTTATGGTTGCTTCTAAAGATACTGATAAGGCATTTAGGGCATCAGCATAAAATTTGGATGTAAATGTGCTCTTTAAGTTAGGAATTTTCTAAGCTTAAACTATCAGTAGGGCTTTTATTAAATTTTTGAAAAGATGTAAAATATTTTTTTAATTCCAAGCAGTTCAGTAATCTATATAACGATTATGAGCACACATAATATATACAAATTGTACCTCATGTAACCCTTCCTCCAACTTTTAATATTTCTAAGCATTTATAATTCAAAAAATTGAAGAATTATTTGAGTGCATCTCAAGTCAATAAATCACATTTTATCTGCAAAATTCCTGTAATAAAATAGATTTTACCTCATTTCTCTTCACTCTTAACCTGATTCAAAATTTGCTCCAAATTTTTCACAATTCATTAGTACTGATATCTATCTTTAATTCTAGTATCATGATAAAAATCTGAAGTGAATAAAAAATTTAAAATCACAACAAAATGAATTCTTTGTTTTCTATTACCTTATAATTTTACTAAAATCTTCTTTTATGAGGAGAAATAAAGTGAATTTGGACTCTTGGTAGTTGATTATCTTTTTTCTTTTGCTGTGTTCTGAGAGTTAGATGAATCAGAGAACTTGATAAAGACATTTTTCTAATCTGAAGCTTATTTTTCCTAGCAATTGTCTGGAAATGGTGGGTTGAAGGACCTTCAGAGTAGTTTGTAACTTTGAAAAATCAATTATTGGATAATAGGGACCTTTGAACACCCTAGATTTTGAGTCTGGGATTCTGCCACAAAAACATACAAAAACATTTTCCTATTACAGTTACATTGTTGACAAAATCCAATCTAGTTCTAACTTCACCTGTTAATCAATGTTGGGACAAAGTCTAACATTTTCTTCACTTAAAAGCAGATGTATTTGTTCTGGAAATGCCTTACAATAAATGTTCAGGTATGAATCACACTTTCAATTTTGATTAACTCTTCCACTGTATCTAGTAGAAAGCTTCCTAAGTTTTCTTTTATTCCATGAAAAAAAGGCTAAAATGTAAAGAAGAGGTGATTAAAATTATGAATCATTTTATGCATAGATGGCTTGTATGTTATGTATCATATACAAATGAATATAAAATAAGTAAATATACAATATGTAAATCTGTAAATCATTTATAATTACATGATTTTTAAAAGATTAAGATAAATTCTAAATTATGGAAATTAGTCTCTTGATGGCAAAATAACTTGGCAAAGAATTTTATTTTCAATTGTAAATTTATTGTGACATAACCTATACCCAAAAATTGAGAAAACAGTTCATGGTAACTGTAATAATGGTATTTACCCATTAGAAAATAAATAAATTGATAAATGTGGATTAGAGCTGTTAAGAATATATTTACACAATTCCATTTCAGCAAACTTATTATGCAAAATATAATAAAGCAGCTCTAAACTGTAGGACCTTATACATATCTTGACAGAAATTTTTAGCAAGACAGTATTAAGTCTAGTGTGGCTGCAAGACAGTTTGCCTAGGATGAAATATTTCCTAGGTAGCACAACTTGCAATGCTAAAACTGGGACAGTTCTAGGGAATCCAATCAAGTTGGTCACTCAAGAGAAGACATTTTTAACATTTTATATATATATATATATATATATATATATATATATATAGTACTAGTTTCTGAGCAGGAACACAACTTTGATACATAAACATGCCACACTCCATAAAATATGCTATCTGTTATGAGTAATGATTTTTTTCTATCTCTGTCTCTGAGTAAAGTAAAATGGAACTAGAAAAGATGATAATTTGGAGTCAAATGATTTAGTACGTTTGATTAACGCTTACGCCACATAAAAGTACAACAGATTTGTAAGGAATCCTTAGCATCTTTGTGCAAAGTAGAGCTTATCACAGGGCTGAAGTACTGGCTTTGCCAAAAAAAATCCAAATTATTCAGATCAAAATAAGTTTTAACATTTTTAGGGATTATAGTATCAATTCATAACCTTGGGCTTAGAGATGAGTAGTGGAAATGAATTATTTTTGTCTGTGTTCTAAAGTTTCAGTACTTGAATAATAAACTGAAAGCAATGCTGCATAAAAGAATTAGCATAGTCCTGTAACACTTAGCATCAAGGATTAATAGAAAAGCTGATTAAAACAAGTTCCAATACTAAATTGTTAACTTTGAATCCTCACCACCTAAAATAGTGCTCAGCACACAATAAGTTCTCCCTAAATTTTTAATTGAATGACTCAATAGGAGGTCTGATATCAAAACACATTATTTAAATCTATCAGCAAAAGTTGATTGAATTCTTGCTATGTACAAGGATTAAGTCTGAAAGTCTGTTTGTTTTGCTTATCTGCTTATTTCTAGTTTTTTATGATTTTTATTTATGTATAATAAAATCTTTAGCTGTTAGGAAATACAAGTACAGTGATTTAATTTCTAGCCCAACTGAAAATATTGTTAAAAATATCAGAGTCTGGTTCTGTAAAATTCTTGGCCTGGAACATTTGAATACCCAATTATTATATTACTTAGACTGATACCACTTTCTAAGAATTATGCTGTAGTCCATTGGGGTCTAGTCTAATAGCAATGTAGTTCATACCACACTACCATTTTGCTGATAGTTGTGTCTGCAAGGTAGAAATGAAAGCCTTGAAAAGTCCTTACTTTAGTTTATCTGGTCTTCTGCAGAAAAAGATAATTCTACTCTGATGGGATTTAAGTTTAACAAAGTTGTTATGACTATTACTTAACCAAGAGACTTTAGGAGATTTTTTTCAAAATTTTACATAAACAAAGAAGTTATGTTCAGGTGCTTATCGTTTTCAGAATCATTTCTCTTAAGAGTTCCATTCTATGGTCTCACAATAACTGCAACATAATTTTTATAGTCTTGGAATAAGTATCACCAAGGTCTGCAGATGTAAATAATATGTATATTTCTCAAAACTATAGCACAGACAGAACAATTATCTTGTATCATCTGACAGTTAATAGACTTGCATAACACTACTGCTTGGGAAATACAATATTTTTATTTGCTTGACCTATTTTTCGGTAGAGTAATTGTATAAGAAATGGGCTACAATTCAATGGACCAGATATTTTAATCACTGGTTAAACAACAGTTCTATGTAGCAGCTTGACATATTGAGAAAAGATGATCCATTTGCTATTCTCAAAATGATAATACATGTTTCTTGTTATAGAAGTGGAGAATCATGAAAACTTGCTCCCCAATTTTTCTTATCACAAAACCCAAAATACTTCAGAGAAACACTTGCTTTTCCCAGTGCATGATTACATGAGAATTCTTATTACAAACCTATGTCCGCTAATGTTTGAGTTGAGCATAAGCATTCTGGCATTATGATTTCTTCATTTCTTGGGCATTTGTCATCCCAAGCTTTCTGTTATGATTATTTGGATAATAGTCTGCTGGACTTTGGAAGGAAAAACAAGTATACATTTTTACGTAATGATTTTATTGTCCATATCATCTAGCAATTGCAACCTAATTAAATGTGAAAGATCATTTGTTGCTCTAGTTTGCTGTGACTCACGGAACTGGTTATAGAACAGCCAGAGACCAAAGCAGCAAAGTACACACTTATCCTTGTACCCACTTATCAGGAGTTCTATTCAGGTCTTACTCTACAAGAGTCAAAGACATAAATGGAAATAGGCTGCAAGGGAAAACAATATATAATATCTGAGAGCTCAAGCTTTATAATCAGAGAGAGATGAATTTGCATCCCTTTTCTTCCACTTGCTAGTTGAGAATGACCTTGGTATAAAATACCCATAAGATTCATAGTTTTATGAGGTTCAATCACACAACAAATGTTCCTGTTTATCTTTTTTCAGTTTGCTAGTTCAACAGGATGAGAGATAGAAGAGAGAGACATGGACATATCTAGGGTAATTTCTAGGCTAGACATAAAAGAAGTCCTTTAGTTTGTTATGAGTTTTGACTCAAATATATTCCTTTCTTTTGTTTGAGTTGCACCAGGGAAAATCTAACTGAAAATTATATGAATTAATTATGAAGTCATGTTTATATATTTATAGCTTTCATACATATTCATCTATATATCTAATATTTACTGCTTTAATTATTAAATGGTTTTTGAACATTGTTTATGGAAGAATACTCTTTGGCAGACAAGATATCATCTCAAGTATAACTACTTGACTGAAAATCAGAGCATTATAGAAGCACAGTAGCACCTCCTTCTCTAGAATTCCTTCTGGTATTTTTGCAGTAAAATACTTTAAATGGGTATGAGAGCAGAATAATATCACTGAAAAGTCCAGTGTCTGAGTTTACTGGGTTACTCTATGATAGAAAATGTTTCACTTCAGTACCATAAGAAAAAAATAATGAAACTTATTTGCTTTTTGGAAAACTTACAAGCAATCAAAATTCTGCATATTTGAAATGAACTTTATATGAAGAATAATATGTAGAACTAGGAAAATTAAAATTATTTGAGGCTCAAAAAGTTAGAAAAGTTAATTATTGAACTGTTAGAAAGTATAACAATATTCTGAAGATTATGAAAGATGGCAGCAATGACTCCATTTTGTGTCTGAGTGTACTCTTTGTGCAATGGTGACCACTGTGTGAACTTATTGATATGCCAAAGAAAGTTATTTTTTTGAAAAGAATATCCTAAATATTCCATAAACTAAACTTTTCTAGAACAATAGTATGGTTTCAAATGTGCTATGTTGAACCAATGAAATCTACAGTACAAGTAAATTAGCAGTCCAGTGATGCTTCTTGACAAATACCTTATGTAACTCACTTAAACTTCCTCTTTCTTACTCCTTAAGGAACCAAATTCCTCTTTAGTATGACACATTTTGGTTTCTGGTAAAATCTGTTCTCCCTGGATTGCACTTCTAAGTTCCCAAATAAACTGTATTCTTGTTTGTTTGCTTAATATATCATCTGAATGTCTATGATCAACACTTAGTGTTTAATTTCAAGATTAATAGAGTAAGAAGAACTTATTCTGTTGAAATGCATGGAGTTTGGTAACAATTAATTTTTTAATTTTTCCTTTTAAAAATCTATAAAACATTAGAAATGATACTGAATTTCAAAACAAGATGATAGGATACTAACAATGGTTGTTATATTGAGTATAATTGTCTTCAAAATAGTTGCTCAGATTAACCAGATATGGGCATGTAAAACTGATCAAACAATATAAGCACTATCCCTTTCAATGAACTATTGGAATGAATAGTACAATTGTTTAAGCTATCATATATATATATATACATATATATAATATAATATATATAATATATAATATATAATATGTAATATGTAATATGTAATATGTAATATATCATATATCATATATCATATAACATATGGCATATAGCATATAGCATATAGCATATA
>PVJX010042851.1:0-13952 GCA_004027295.1 Dolichotis patagonum | reverse complement strand
GTTTGTTTTGCAACAGATTTAGTGTTTCTGTTTTAAGATTTAGATCTTTGATCCATTTAGAGTTTAGTTTAGTTCATGTTGATTGGCATGGGTCTAATTTTAATCTTCTGCATATAGATAGCCAATTTTTCCAGCACCATATGTTGAAGAAACTGTTGTTCTTCCAGCAAGCATGTTTGGCCCCTTTGTCAAAGATAAGGTGGCTGAGTGAGTTTGTGGCTGTGGTTGTTTCTTCCAATCTATTCCATTGATCTTCAGATCTGTTTTTATTCCAGTACCATGTTGATTGTATTACTGTAGCTTTGTTGTATAATCTCAAATCAAGGACTGTGATGCCTCATTCCTTGCCTTTGTTGCTTAGCATGGTCTTTGCTATTCTAGGTCTCTTCTGGTTCCAGATGAATTTTAGGAGTGATTTCTCTAGTTCTATGAAGTATGTTAGTGGTATTTAGATTGGGATTGCATTTAATCTTTATAACAGTTTTGGGAGAATGACCCTTTTCATAATGTTTGTTCTGCCTACCCATGAACAAGTGATGTCTTTCTATTTTCTGAGGTCCTCTTCGATTTCCTTTTTCAGGGTATTATAATTTCCTTGTATAGCTCTTTTACTTCTTTCATGAGATTATTTCCTAAGTATTTCATTTTTTGGATGCTAGTGTGAAGGGTGTGGCTTCTCTCAGTATTTGCATTGTTAGTGTATAGGAATGCTATTGATTTTTGAGTACTGACTTTGGATCCAGCTACATTGCTGAATTTATTTATTATATCTAGGAGTTTTTCAGTGGAGTGTTGGGGGTCTTGTATGTAAATATCATGCCATCTGTAAATAATGACAATTTAACTTCCACTTTTCCTATCTAAACTCCTTTTATTTCTCTCTCTTTTCTAATTGCTCTGGCTAGTATTTCCAGTACTATTTTGAATAGGAGCAGTCATAGGCGACATCCTGTATTTTGCCTGATTTTAAGGTAAAGCCTTTCAGTTTTGGGCCATTTAATATAATGCTGGCTGTTGGTTTGTCATAGACGGCCTTTATTATCCTGAGGTAAAGAGCATCTATTCTGATTCTCTGTAAGGTTCTTATCATGAATGAGTGTTGTACCTTATCAAAAGCTTTTCCTGCATCTATAGAGACGATCATATGCTTCTTACTTTTGGCTCTATTGATATGGTGGATTACATTTATTGATTTATGTGTGTTGAAACATCTCTGCATTCCTGGGATGAATCACACTTGGTCATGGTGTATAATCCTATTGATGATTTGCTGCATCCTGTTTGCTAATATTTTATTGAGAATTTTTGCATCTATGCTCATTAGTAAGATTGGCCTATAGTTCACTTTTTTAGATGGTTCTTTCTCAGGTTTTGGTACTAGAGTAATATTTGCTTCCAGGAATGACTTAGGAAGAATTATATACCTTTCAATTTCATTGAAGATATTGAAGAGTGGTGGAATTAAGTCTTTTTATTTTATGTAGAATTCTGCAGTGTATCCATTTGGGCCTTGGCTATTCTTTGTTGGCAAGGACTTAATTACATTTTCAATTTCATTAACCTAAATTGGGTTATTCAGCATTTTTACAAATTCCTCATCCAGCTTTGGTAGTTCATATGTATCTATGAATCTGTCTATTTCTTCTATGTTATCGAACCTATGAGTAGAGGTTTTTGGAATAGGTATTGATGATTTTTTGTGTTTCTGCTGAGTCTGTAGTAATTTCACCTTTGTCATTCCTTATTGCATGCATTTTAGTTTTTTCTTTGCTTTTTTTTAAATAAGTTTGACTAGGGGCATATCAATTTTATTTATTCTTTCAAAGAACCAACTCTTTGATTCATTGATTCTTTGAGTTGTTTTCTTAGACTCTACTGCATTAATTTCTGCTCTGATCATTATAATTTCCTCCCTTCTTTTGGCTTTGGTCTTGGCTTGCTCTTCTTTTTCTAGATGTTTGAGTTGTAGCATCAGGTTGTTTATTTGTGTTCGTTCTGTCTTCCTGATGTGGGAACTCAGTGAAATAAATTTTCCTCTGAGGACTGCTTTCATTGCATCCCACAAATTCTGGTAAGTTGAGTTTGTATTTTTGTTTCCTTATCGATATTTTTTAATTTCTTCTTTAATTTCCTCTATGACCCACTGATTGCTCAAGAGTGCATTAATGAGTTTTCATGTGGTTTGGGGATTTTTGCAGTTGCTTTTATCATTAATTCCTAGTTTCATGGCACTATGTTTTGATAACATGCATGGGATAATTTTAAGTCTTTTGCATTTACTTAAGTATGTTCTGTGGCTTAGTATATGGTCTATTTTAGAGAATGTCGCATGTACTGCTGAGAAGAAGGTATATGCTGATGTTGTTGGAGGGAACACTCTGTATATATCTATCAAGTCCATTTTTTCACAGGTGTGATTCAATTCTATTAATTCTTTGCTGATTTTCTGTCTAGTTGATCTGTCACTTTGTGTCAATGCGGTGTTAAAATCTCTTGTTATAATTGTTTTATTGCTTATTTGATTTTTCATTTTTGTTAATATTTGCTTTGTATAGCTGTGTCCTCTGGAATGTGGTGCATATATATTTAAGATTGTTATCTCTTCCTCTTGAATTTTTCCCCTAACTAGTATGTAGTGACCTTCTTTATCTCTTTGGATCATTCTTGGTTTGAAGTTCACATTGTCTGCAAACAGGATAGCTACTCCTGCTTTTTTTTTTTTTTGGTTTCCTCTTATGTGAAGTATTGTTTTCCATCCTTTGACTTTTGGTCTATGGGTTTCATTTTGGGTTGGATGGATTTCTTGTAGACAGCATATGGCTGGATGTTGTTTCTTGATCCATTGTGCCAGTCTGTTTCTTTTAACTGGTGAGTTGAGGCCATTTAAATTAATGGTTATAACTGTTATATATTGGTTTATTGTTGACATGTTATCTTTCTGCTGTTGTATCTTTAGCTTTCCATTCTGTGTAATTGTCTGCCTTGTTTGGTGGTTTTATCTTATGTGTATCAAGAATACATAACTTTCAGTATTCCTTGTGGGGTTGGTTTGGTGTTCATAAAGTTTTATAACTGTTCTTTGTCATGGAAGTATCTTATTCTCCATCCATTTTTAAGGACAGTTTTACAGGTTATGTCAGTCTGGGTTGGAAATGGTTTTCCTTTAGGATCTGAAATACTTCACTCCATGCTCTTCTTGACTTCATTGTTTGTGTTGATATGTCTGCTGTGATTCTGATAGGTTTTCCTTTTTAGGTGATCTGTCTTTTCTCTCTGACAGCTTTTAATATTCTTTTCTTATGGTGGATTTCTGGGTATGGTTTTATTTTGGTTATGGCTATTTGGAGTTCTATGTGCTTCACTAATCCAAATGTCAGTTTCCATTCTGCTGTTTGGGAAGTTTTCAGCTATTACTTTTGTAAATATCCTCTTGATATCATTTGTGCTGTCCCCTGCTTTTTCATTTATCCATATTAATCTCATGTTTTTTTTTTCTTTGCATTGTCTTGTAGGTGTTGAATTGTTATTTCCTGATTCTTTGTTATTTTTAAAAGATCTTTCCTTTCCTGTTCACTAGCTGTGATCTTATCTTCGAGGTCTGAAATTCTGTCTTCACTTTCATTGAGGTGGTTTTGACAGCTTTCAGTTGCATTTTTGATTTCTTGTATATGTCTTTGAATCTGCTCTATATGTTCTGTTAGTTTTTTATATTGTTCATTCAGGGATTCTCTCTGTTTGCTTTGTTCCTCTAATTTTTTAGCTGTGTCTTTACTAGATGTATTCACTTTTTCTTTCACTACTTTTATCATTTCTTCTTTTACCTGGGCAATTATTTCTGATTTGAATTTCTCCTTAGCTTCCCCTAGTTGCTTCTCTATTTCAGTTGATATCATTTTAGTCATTTCAGGTGTGTGGCTTCTATTTTCTTCTATGTACCTGGTTCCCAGGCTTTCTTAGGATGGGCTGGTGATTTGAGCCTGCCTTTTGGTGTTTCCTTTTGTCATTTTTCTTTATATCCTTGATTTGAATGGTGTTCTAAAGCTTCCTCTGGGTGTGTGGCAAGTCCCCTCTTGCACCCTCAGCTCCTGGAGCAGTCTCAGCTCCCCTGCAGGCACTTGGCTCTCTAAATTGAGAAGCAGAAGCTGGGTATGGAGAACTTTGGCTGGCAGAACCACCAGGGCACAATCCCCTGTCCTAGTGTGGTGGATATGAACTCAACCACTGGCAGTGCTTGTCTTAAGCTCTCCCCAGACCAGCCCAAATGAGCCCAGAGTTCTTGTGCATGATTTCTACCTACTGAAATGAAAGAAAAGCACTGGGCATGCTTGACTGAGGCCCTGAAATCTGCTGGACACAGTCCATCATCCCAGTAGCTCCCCAGAAACTCAAAGGCCAGGAGCATAGGTCTCCAGCTTTCCCTGGTTCACCAGGACTCATCTTGGGCAATCTTAACTCCCCTGCACACTCAGTGTTCTTGTTCTAATCTAGGAGCTGATGTATAGCCTTCTGTTCTCATACATTTTTTGGATGATTTGAGCTCTTTTATGTAATTCAATATGTTTTGTTCAATATCAGAGACTCTGTCTTCATGTTTGTCTTTTCTGTGATGTCTGTATTCTATGCAACTTTTTTTTATTTCAGGTATTTATGTTTGCCTTTTTTTTGATTATTCTATATCCCTTCTGAACCTGTCATTCACTTGAATGATTTTTGTTTGCTCATAGTTTTTTACTTATTTCCCCAAATTTCAATGAGGCATATTGAGGGAAATTTTTGTGAACTTTTGGTTTATTTCCTCTTTGAAATCATCTGTGTTCTTCATCCCTTCCATGAACTTTTCATACACTTTTATACACTTTTACTACCTGGTATTTGTTTCCTGCTCCATTTGTGAGCCCTTATTCTGCTTTAGAAGAGTTGTGGGGTTCAGAACTCTTCTATTTCATTTCTTTCTTCCTTTCCTACACACACACACACACACACACACACACACACACACACTATATATATATATATATATATATATATATATATATATATATATCCTTCCTTTGGGGGAATTTACTGCAGTTTTGGGACCAGAAAAGTGAGGAAAGTTTCTGACGTTTGTGTCTTTAATAGGATGCTGTCTATGCATGAATAACCTTCAGTTTTGTTTGTCTAGTGCTAATATTTACACTTTCTAGTATTTATTTGAAGTTATTTTGAAACTGACACTATGTTTTTTCCAAAATAATTATCCTGGTTATCACAAAATCCACAGATTCAAAAATACAGCACTTCTTTTTGATAGTCTTCACAGTTATACTTCTTTTCTTTGTCTATCCTCTATGCACACTGTGACAGTATTTTATTTGTGGTTGCCCTGCAATAAGGCGGTTGAGGTTGGATGATGCAAATAGGGGGTGGTTAGATGCGGAGTCCTATACACTAAGGGGGAGATTTTAGGGCTGATAAGTTAGATGAGAAGAAAAGGTTGATGTGGTGTCTGATTTTATTGGGAGTACTTTTAGTTGAGCAAATAGTTTAGTATTGAGAGTTTTCAGGGTATATTTTATGCTAACAATGGATAAGATATAGAAAAATTGTGTTTATTGTGTGATTGAGGAAAGCTATGTGGCTATAAGAACTTGCTGGTAAGGAGAACAATACACTATGAGAAATATGGAAGAGTCAAAAGTTTAAGACAGGGAAGAACAAGGAATAATTCTAGAGAAAATAGGTATGTCTGTGAGGGAAATATGTATGAGTAATTAAAAAACTTATGCAGAGGATTTTATGTGATTGAAAAATGAATAAAGCAGTATGTTGATAATATTGTCTCAAGGTTTTGAGGTGACAAAATTAGATAAAACCTTTGATGAGAGGGACAACCAGGCATCCATGAAATCTGAGCCATGAGAGAAGAAATGCACAATGATGACAACCTAATAAAAACAGTAAACTAGAAGAGAACATAAGAAAGACCAACATTACTAAATTAGAAGCATAAAAGAACTTAACCCTATAGTAAGTTTAGTGTGAACACAGATTATTTAATTCAAGGAGATATTGCATAAGTTCTTCTCAAGAAACTTCTTGGCCAGATAGTCTGAGTGCTCATGCCCCATTAACTCCTCTGTTATTTCTACTGTAATACTGAAGATAACTTTTATTTTGGGCTTCTCAACCAGGCTGCAGACAGTTTTGCGAAGTTGGATCCAGTCCAAGTCCTTGATTGAGGAACTCTTGCTATTCCTTTCCCTAAGTATAGTGGTAAATTTGTTCAAAAAAATCACTAACACAAAATTGTCCCTTGAGTTGGGTGTATTCCCATACAATTCAATCAGCTATAGTAGTAATAGCATAAGAAATTACAGCTATATCTATCAAGGCTTGTTGAGAAATAACATAACATGAGACACTATTCGGGGTATTATTTTAGCTCAGAGAAGAAAGTGAGTTATAGTGTAAATATTATAACAACCCAAGTCTTTACTCACAGTTAATATGTGGTAATTGCAATGGCTATATTCTCTCTAGTGGTGAAAAACATTATTTCACAATAACTTTATAGAATCAGTCATCTAAAGCCCATGGAGCAGGGGATGTAATGCCAGAATGGGGAAGAAAACACAAAAAAATTGATTTAATTTGTTGCTGTTGTTGTTGTACTTCTCTGCTATGTGGCATGGGAAAGAGGAAATATGAAGAGGACAAAGGATCCCAATAATGGTAAAGATATATTATATATTTATTTATTAGTGGGTAACAGGAAAACATGGGTACAAAGTTGGTAGTGAAAAATGGGGGAGGAAATATTCTACAATTGATACAAATATTAGAGAAAAAAGGAATCAAAAGAAAAGTGGGCAAAGAAAGAAAAAACTGAGAATGAATAAGACACAGGAGAAAGAATTCAGGTGAACTGATATGTATTAAGGTAAGAGGCAATACAAAAGGACTAGGGAGAATTCCTTTACCTTTCATAAACTATATTAGGAGAAAAAAGCAAGAGAAAGACCGGCATATATACACAACTAGACACACACACATAAAAGAAAAAAGCAGACAAAATAATCAATTAAAAGTGCAGGAGAAAATGTAGAAAAGAGGAAAACAACAAAGAATTAAAATAAATTAAATTAAATATCAAAAAATATGATCAAGTAAAGAGTAATAAAATAAAGTTTTCTATTGTTTTGGGAGCATGACAGTTTTCCTCCACCATGGCTTAAGGACAGAGCTCGAGCTAGGATGTGCCTCAGTTCACACCAGAAGTGTAAGGTGGTGGTTCACCCTTAGAATGATGCTTATATGCATATTGTCAATATGATTAGCAATCAGCATGCTGACTTCATTTTTGTCATATTTCTTCACTGTAAGGTATTTTTTTTCTTATTTTTGGTAAAAAGAAAATATTGGGTGAGTCAGTGTCATTCACCTACTGAGGTAGATGCAAACCAGTCTTCACAAGGAAGTAATCCCTGCCTGGAAACCATCACCATTCGGAGGTTGCTGCCAGAGTGGGGACAGTCAGACCCAAGCCTCTCTCTGTGAGTAAGGGCCATTTACGGACTGTAGGGGTGGGGGGAGAACCAGGCCTCAGCAGGAGGTGATACCCCTGAAAACCATACCATTTTAATTGTATTGTTGGGCTGGGTTTTATTCTCTTTAGTTTTGTTTATGTTACATACGATGGCATGAGCAACTATTTAAAAGATAGCAAGACATATTATGGTAGCAATTTTGGATTTACTGTTGGTTTGTTTTGAAGTCTTTTATTACATTCATCTAGTTTTGTTTTTATTGTTTCTATTCTATTGTGTTCTGTTCGATTTTTACTATGTCTGAAGCTATCTATAGCTATATTGAAGACAACAAAAAGCATATGGTAACTATTGTGGATTTCAGAAGATTCTGAAGTTCTGTATCACTTATACTGATTTATTTAGATTGATTTTATTCTCTTTTGTTTTCCTTGGTTTTATCCTCCTTAAAATAAAAAAAAACTGATATCCAAATCCAGGAGCAGAGCTCTATGTTTCATCTCCCCATGGGTAAAATTGCTCCATAAATTATTTATAAATCTTTTAAAGAGGATATTTGTCTCTTTTTTATTTACTCAAATTTATTTTAATTAGTATGAACTTCTAAATATTTACTTTATACTTTGTATTATAATTCAAGGCACCTTTATTCTTTTTCTCAAATTATTCCAACTTTGGCCATGATTATAATTTTTGATTGACACTTGTGTCATTTAAAATGTTGATAACAGTGTTTTTGTGTGAACATGTGTGTGGATTAGCGTGTGCATGTATGTGTGTTTGTGTTTAAGCATTTCTTTTGTTTTTTGGAATAGAATGAAATGCTGGCTTATATTGTATATTTAAGTCTCAGTCCTTTAATATAACATTTTTAAAGTAGCTTTTATTTCCTTAATGGATAATATTATTTGGCACCATTTTCTTGATGCTTTCTGTTCTCATTTCTTTTGAATTCTATTGCTTCTACCTCACCTTAATAGCAAATATGATTTTATTCAAACTTCTGCATATGTATATACCTATGTATTTTTTATATTCTATTTTCTGGATCAACATTAAACTAAGTATGGCTTCAAAATAATGTCTTCAGCTCCAGTGCATTGCCACAAAAGTAATCCTCTCCTCTTCTTGTGGGTCTATAATCAAGCAAGAAATTTGCTTTATATCATTGCAAATTACTTCACTCAATTATTTAATTCCAGTAAATATGAATAGTAGTTTCAGAATTTTTTAAGCTTCCCCTTAAATTGGATTACTTTATTAACTATATTATAATGCTTATATATGGTTCCTTTTATCTTCAATTTGCATAATTCCTTTCACAGTTAAAGTTATTGAGAATATTACCCCTTCATGCTTTCTCATCTTTAGTAAAGTTGCATCATATATTTGTAGTAAAGTTAGATTCCTTTTTGCATGCTTCTTATACTGAGATCTCCATATTAGGTGATTTTTTAAATGTTGTATGTTAAAATTAATATGTGGTTTTATAAAATTCTTTAATTTTTGAAAAATTCATGCTCATTAATTGATCATTAAAATACTATACACAATATATATTTTGCCTTAAAAATTATTTGTGATTCACCTATCCAACCTTCCCCACACTGAATCCATGATAAGTACAGGTGCTCTACAATTTTTCTTTACAGAGAATGTCATATAATTGGAATTAAACAGTATGAAGCTTTTTTAGATCGATTCTTAGTATTTAACAATGAGCATTTGTGGTTTATTCAGTTTTTTCAGTAGCTTGGTAGCACATTTTCATCTCATTGTTTTCCTCCTCTCCTTCTCTATCATGTCTCCTCTTCCTCCTCATTTTCCCCCTCCTTCTCTTCCTCCTCCTCAATGTTCTTGTCTTTTTTTTAGCATTAGTATCAAACCTAGGGCCCACGCAAAGTAAAGAGTTTGTCCTGGAGTTGCAGTCCTAGCCCACACTTTTGTTCATTTTTGGGTGGCATTCTATTGTCTGCTGATAACTTTTTGGCTGCTTCTAATATTTAGCAATTTTGACTATTTTTATGACTATTAGTGTGCAAATTTTGTGAGGACACACATTTTCACATTAATTGAATAAATTATATATGATAATGAATTGCTGAAACACCTTGTATAATTTCTATTGATTTTTATTGAGTTTTCAGTTGACATTTTTACATTTTTAATTATTTTATTTCCTTTTTTAAGGATATTATATTTTTAAAATATATATCTGATATTTTGTTCTGCTCCAAGGCTGCTTTTGAGAGTTGAGTTTTAGTTTGAGTATTTAACTTCTTGACTTGTAATTACTTCCTTATAGACATTATTTACTTTTTGCTCATATTAATCACTTTGGGAGTAATATACAAAATTTCAAGTTTAATGGTGCTTTTCAATCTTAATTCAATTCTGAAAAGGTCCAGGATTTTTAGCAGTGTTTTATTTTATCTCTATTTTCTTTTTTTTTGGGGGGGGGGGATTTGTAAATCTCCATTTTGCAGGGCCGTAAATTTTCTGTTGTCCTCCCGTCCATGAAACAGGCATGTGTCATACTTGCTTTTAGCTTTTATAATCTCCCAGCAGATACAAGATTTTAAACCTCTCCTTTGAGATTTTATATTTCCTTATGAATTTTTCTGGACTTTAAATAAAATTTATTTTGAATATTTTACTGGTAATCTATTATCTGATGTCTTTGACACTTTCTCACTACACTTAAATTTTGGGTTAAGCTAATCTTTTAGGTGTTCAATGTAGAGAACCTTTGTGCCCCCTTTTGTGCCTCTATCCTCTCTAAAATTTCCCTCACCTCATACTTGTTCCCCACAAAGACCTGTAGTAAGGCAATGTTGTGGGAGCACAAGCCTGTGAGACAGTATGACCAGTTTTGCTGATTTACTTTTGTTCTCAAAATCATTTTGTAATTTGTCACTCTGTGTTTGAAATAATTCTGACATAAGACTTCAATGCACTATATTCTTAGCTTGGAAGTCTTTTCACTTAGTTTGGAGTTTGATATCTGTGCTATCTCTTTAGCTATCAGACAGCTGTCTCTTTAGCTATCAGACAGCTCTCATTTTTGCCATGCTCAGAATGAAACTCAGGGCTTCTACATGGTTAGCAAATGTGTCAGTTAACTGTGCTGTTAACTTGAGTAGGCAATACCCAGATGGTTCATTTAGCATAATTCTGGGTGTGCCTGAGATGAACTCACTGAAGCAGGAAGATCCATCTTGGGTATGGGTGGAACAAACCACTAGGTTTGTAGCCTTGATGGAATAAAAAAGGCAAAGAAGGATATCTTAATTCTATTTCTTTAGAGGAGCTAACCTTCATCAGCAACTTTGGCCCTCCATCTCCAGGCTTCCAGCTCTGATTCTTCACCATTCCTGTGGCTTCCTGATATGGACTTGCACAAGACTTTATAGTGTGCCTCAGAACTTTGATTTTCAACTGGATCATTGTGATTTCCAGCACACAGACAGTCATTTTGCATTCAATCACATTTGACTCTGCAGGCATATGCATATATATATATATATATATATATATATATATATAAAATTAAATCTGTCCCTCCCATGATCATTGATACAGTAACTGCTCTGATCTACACTCTTAGCACACAGCTGTTTCTCTTTTTGATGTGCTATATATATATATATATATATATATATATATATATATAAAATGGAAGTATAAGTTATTTAGTAATTATGAGTAAATATTTTGCACTCAAATTTGAGTTATAATTGTAACATTCATAGTTTTCTTAAGTTATATAAACCTAATGCAACATTAGATTCTTTGTACAAATATTAACATAGTAAATCTTACTTTATAATGTTATCATAGGAATTAAATTTGGATGAAGTAAAAGAAATGTCATGTGTAGGTCTTCCCATATACAGAAGTTTACTGAATATCAAATGTTAAGGACAAAACTTTAGTGTCATGGTTATGATTTTTTAAATTTTTTAACTGTTTTACATTTTAGAAATTTACATGTAAATTCCATTACTAAGTCCAGTCACTGGCAAAATATGGCATTAGAGTCTGGGATGCATATTTCATTATAAAGAGAAGCCATTATAGAGTTCTATGTCATAGAACAACATTTAAATTAAATTTCATGGATCTCAATGGCAAAATATAAGAAATAATCAGACATTGTCATGAAAGTTATAATCTGTCAAAACTAATTTTCTTCTGGTAGATACTTAACTAGAAAACTGTTGAATACATTAACAAGATAAAGGATTAATTTTTTTCATTCTCTAGCTTTGTATCAGCAGTTTTAGAAAAATCAATCAAGAGAAACTACTGGAACCTCTTCTTATTTGATTAGCATTCTTGGAATGAAATGCTATAATTTGTACCAAGTACTCATTTACTCATTTCCTGTGCATGAATAAATTTATTCATACAGATATTTTTGCTCCTACACTACTTAAAATTCTCATCATTTTGCTTCCGTGATTTTATTTATTCTTTTATTCATATAAGAAAATAAGTGAGAAAAATTCTAGTTACACAATTTTGATTTTATACCAGTAAATTTTTGTTCATTCAAATATTTGTTCTCAAGGTGTAATATTTAAATTCTTTTAACAAATTCAAATTCATCTAATGGTACCTCACTTTGGGTAAAATTGGCATTGTAGGTCAGTTGGGTAGTTTTTAGACAGAGAAAATATATGAAGAAAGGCTTAAAAACCAGCAATCAAACTTATTCTTCAAGTTTCCATATGTTTTGACCATTCTAAGTAATGTTGAAATGGATGATTTTCTCAGTGCATAATTTTTTCTGGAAAGTCAAAAGTTATGTTATGGCACAAAATTTGATGAGTATCAATATTTAGCTTCTGAAAATAAAATGCAAAAATTTAAATTTGGCTGTTCCTATACAAGCACATTTACAAATGAATCAAAGGGACATAACCTGCATGCCTGAAATGCCTGTACCACTGCCACAGGCCTGCCCCTTGACCTAGAATGCCTGAGATGCCCTCAGCATAACTAAGATGCATCATCAGACCATTGCTGTGGGCCTCCCCATGGCCTAGAAAGCCTGGGACACCCCCAGAATGCCTGAGATGCCAAGATCACTTCCTCAGGCCCAGCCCTCAGCCCAGAATGCCTGAGAAAACACTAGCATGACTGAGACATCTTGGACCACTGCCATGGGCCTGCTTCTTGTCCAGGCATGCCTGAGAAACCTTGGGCCACTGCTGTGGGCCTGCCCCACAGCCCAGAAGTCCTGTGATGTCCCAGACCACCATCACAGGCCTGTTCCTTGGCTTGGGGTGTGTCAGGGTGTCATGGACCGCTGCTGCAGGCCACCCCTTGGGGAACCCACCCACATCTTGCACATACTAGTCTGGTTGATCCTTTGCTCCAAGCCCTTCTCCCAGAAGCTTGGACTACATCGTATTACCATGCTGGCTGGATGGGAGACTCAGGAATGACTCAAACAAACAGAAGGCTTCAGTAGGCTCCAGTCAGTGTGGTGAGTTTCCCCCTAAAATAGAGGTCTGCAGTGGATAAATAGGAGTGGAAGTGAAGTTCACTCAAACTGTAAGACCTTGGAGAACCTGGAACAAGAGGGAGTAATTGTCTCCTCCACACAGAGAACATAAGACAGGTTGAAGAGTGATGAAAATTAAAAGAGCTTATGAGACACCCAGTGACACAGTAGGGCCACAGCTGACACAAACACTATAGGAAGGGAGTTCTGGTGACCTACAACAACCTGAAGACATGCCAACAGCAGGAACAAAGAGTTGACCTACATCAATACTTTTAAGCTACTCAGCCCAGGAAGAATATAGCACTCACCCAACAGGCCCTACAGGAGGAATTCTGGGGACTGGCCCTACAGTTCAGTGTGGTACCCAACAATTGGACAAACATCAACCACAAAGTAGGACCCTGAAGTTCACACTACAGACAGTTGATACTGTTGGGATTGAAAGACAAAATATTTACCCAATAGATAATAATGACAAGATGAAAAGGCAAAATGTAATCTCACATAACTAGTCCATCAGGATCAAATACAGGTGACATTAAAATAGAGAACATTAAAACTCACACAACAGGAGTTTCTGGGGAGCTACCAGGGATGCTGGACTGGGCCCAGCAGATTCCAGGGCCTCAGTCCACCATTCCCAGTGGCCTTCTTTAAGTTGAGGAGGCAAATACCACACAGGAGGACTCTAGGCCCATTTGGGCTGGCCTGGGGAGAGCTTAAGACCAGCACTGCCAGCAGTTGAGTTCATATCCACACCCCTAGGACAGATGAATTTGCCCCAGGCATTCTCCCAGCCCCAGTTCTCTGTGATCAGCCTCTGCCTCTCAATTTAAGGAGCCAAGAGCCTGCAGGGGAGTTGGAATTGCCCAAGGTGATGCCCCAAGGAGAGATGGAGGCTGACAATG
>PVJX010042850.1:0-13957 GCA_004027295.1 Dolichotis patagonum | reverse complement strand
ATACCATATAATCTCCCTAATATGAGATTTGATAAGAGTATATAAGACTTTATGGTAAGCATGAGGCCCCATCTCATAGCTTTGAAGTCTTTCAAAGTTTTAAATCATCAGTTGAAATGGTGTTATCCTGTTTTGTTTGACTATATCACACGTGATGGTATGAGCAGCTGTTTTGAAGAAAACATTATGACAGCTATTGCTGATTTAATATTATCCTTCTTAGAAGTCCTACCATGCTTTTTTTTTTCTATTCCCTTTGGTTCTGTCTACCACATTGTGTCTCATTGGAATTTGAATATGTGTGATAGTTCAAACAAATTTTTTCTTTTTTTATCAAAAATGAGATATTATAATACCCATTGATCATTCTCTGTTATTAGGTTCAGAAAGCCCTGGAATTATTTCACTATATGCATGGCTTTATACTATTGTGTTATGTTTGATATTATTGTAATTGAAACTATGCTCAACTATAGCAGAGTAAGAGATATGGCGTTAGATACTGTTGATGTCCAGTTGACTTAATGTAAAGTACTGTGTTGCCTAAGTTGTCCTCTTCTGATCTGCTCTGTACTGCCCCCTTTTGTTTTATTCTCTTTTAAATAAAAAAAATATTAAAAATATTTACTGAACCCTTAAAAAAAAGAATCCACTTGAAATCCCCAAGCCCTGTTGAGTCTAATGTGAGTTCCTTTCAAGGCAAAGGTTCTGTGCTGGAAGCCAGGATATGAAGTCCAAGAATCGAGTAAAGATGACTACTGGAGGAGGCAAAATTGATGTTTTCTTCTTGGAGTCCCATTTATACTGCTCAAGTGAAGATCCACCCTAGGGTGGGTGTTTCCACTATTCTACTATTCCACTATTCTAATCCCATTGACCTGGATATGACTAACTCAAATGCACACATTCAATGCACGTTCACACTGCCTGTATTTTCTACACATTTTCAGAATAAGTTTGCTGTGCTACTCCTGAATGTCTTTTTTCTTATTTATTTATTAAGTTACATTTTTTGAGACAGTGCCTTGTGATCTAGTCCAAACTGGTGTTTAAATTTCAGGGATGCTCCTGTCTTAGGCTTTGTTTGCTGAGATTATACACATGGTCACTATACCTGGCTCCTGTACTTCTGAGTCTCTAAAGAGCCAAGGCAGTTTTATGAACTTTGAGTAGATAGGAATCAATAGTAATAAAGCTGGGCAGGATGCAACAATGAAAGTTCAGAAAAAATTCTGGCAACATGGACAGTTTAAAAACTCATGATGTCACAGCCAGCTGAGATAGTTAAAATTTTATATGAAATCAAGCAGTGCTAAGACCTGGAAGAAGTGGGTATAGAGGGACCAGTTGTCTGGTGACCTTGCAGGAGACACACAACTATTGGGGTTGGCCAGATCTCAAAATAGATGAAAACACAAATGCAATGCAACTACACCCTTAAGTATAATCCTTACAGATTAAATCTGGATTACTTAGGGAAGCCAAGTGTCATCATTCCATCATTGATCCATAAAGAATGCTCATTTGCTAAGTGACTCAAATCCCCACTTGTCCCTGACTTGGTCAGTTTGATCAGAATAATTAAATTTATTGGTTGACCATAGCTCTGTCCCTCATCATGTTCAGCTACATTGACTTTCCAGTTTTCCTCAAATTTAGAACCACCTCACCTCATGATTTTACTTTATAAATACAGAATCTTTCTAACCCACACAGAACCCCTTCTGGCTCATTCTCAGACAGAATCTTCCTTTTTCTTTTTTTTTTTAAAGAGTATAAAACAAAAGAGGACAGAACAAAGCAGATCAGAACAGAAAAACATAAGCAACACAGCACTTTCAACAAGACAACTGGATATTAACAGTAGCTATCATAATGTCTCATTCTCTGCAATAGTTGAGCATGGTTTCAAATACAATAATATCAAACATAACAAAATATTATACAATGATTCAAAAGAATGATAGAATTACAGTGTATGCAGAACCAAATGAAAGAAAATGATCAATGGCTACTGCAATATCTCATTTTTCATAAAAATTTGTTTATACTATCACATATATTAAAATCACAAAAAAACATAACATTATAGAACCGATGGTAAAAGTGGAATAAAAAGCAGGGTAGGACTTCAAGGTAAGATGATATTAAATCGGCAGTGGCTACCATAATTTTGACAGCAGTTCATGCTGCAAAACAGCTGTTCATACCATCACACATAATAAAGTCAATCAAGAGGAAATCTCCCAGAGACTAGCATCGTGGCCTCACTCTTTGGGCCCAGAAACTCCTGGACCTGCAAAGTGGCCTGGGCTATTTGGATTGAAAGTCTGCAGAGAATGGCATCTCGGCACAACTGTTTGGGACTGGTAGGCCCACCCTTCATCCACAGGGAACTGTCCGGAGACTGGCATCTGGGCCAGGTCTGTTTGGGCCCATAGCCCCACTCTTCACCCTCAGGAAATCTCCCAGAGACCAGGATCATGGCCTGACTCTTTGGGACCAGGAATCTCCCAGACCTGCAGAGAGGTCTGGATGGTTTGGATTGGGAATTTTGCGGAGCCTGGCATCTTGGCCAGGTCTGTTTGGGACCAGGAACTTTGCAGAAACCAGCATTTTGGCCTGACTCTTTGGGACCTGTAGGCCCAGCCTTCACTCACAGGGAACCTCCAGGAGACCTGCCTGGGACAAAGTACAGTGGCCTGGCCTGCCTGAGATTCCAGAGGCTCAGGGTTGACCACACCCAGCATTTGCCTTACAACTTAGGGAGCCAGGAGCTCACAGAGGGGAGTTAGCACCCTATGAGGAAGCCAAGAGCCTGTGGGGGAGCCACTGCCCCTCCAGGAACTGAGGGTGCAAGAGGTAATTCGCCACACATGCAGAGAAAGCTTTGGAACACTGCTCAAAGGAAGGAAATATAGAAAAATGACAACAGGAAAGACCGAAAGGTAGGCTCAAAGCTCTAGCCCTCCCCAAGAAAGCTTAGAAGCCGAGTACATAGAAGAAAAAGGAAGCCATACACGTGAAATGTCTGAAATGATATCAAATGAATTAAATATGCAATTAGGGAAAGCTATGGAGAAATTCAAATCAGAAATACTTGCCCAGGTAAAACAAGAATTGATAAAAATAGTGAAAGAAATAGTGCATGCATCTAGTGAAAACACAGCTAAAAAATTAGAGGAACAAAGCAAACAGATAGAATCCTTCACTGAACATTATAAGAAACAAACAGAATGCATAAATCAGATTCAAAGAGATATACAGGAAATCAAAAACTCTATTGAAAGCTGTAAAAACCACCTCAATGAAACTGAAGATAGAATTTCAGACCTCAAAGATAAGATTGCAGCCAGTGAGCAGGAAAGACAAGATGTTTTAAAAATAACAAAGAATCAGGAAATAACAATTCAACACCTGCAAGATGATGCAAAGAAAAATAACATAAGATTAATAGGGGTAAATGAAAAAGGGGACAGTCCAAATGATATCAAGAGGATATTTACAGAAGTAATAGCTGAAAACTTCCCAATCATGAGAAGAGAAACAGACATCTGGATAAGTGAAGCATATAGAACTCCAAACAGCCATAAGCAAAATAAAAGTAAAACCAGACACATAATAATCACCATCCGAGAAATCCAACATAAGAATAGAATACTAAAAACTGTTAGAGAGAAAAGAGAGATCACCTATAAAGGAAAACCTATCAGAATCATGGCAGATTTCTCAACACAAACAATGAAATCAAGAAGAGTATGGAGTGAAATATTTCAGATCCTAAAGGAAAACCACTTCCAACCCAGACTGACATACCCTACAAAGCTGCCCTTCAAAATGGATGGAGACATAAGATACTTCCATGACAAAGAACAGCTGAAGAACTTCATGAACACCAAACCAACCCTACAAAGAATACTGAAAAACATTCTAGATAAACACAGGATAAAACCACCAAGCAAGGCAGACAACTAAACAGAATGGAAAGCTAAAGACACAACAGCAGAAAGATAAAATGTCAACAATAAACCAATATATAACAGTTACAACCATTAATGTAAATGGTCTCAACTCGCCAATGAAAAGAAACAGACTGGCAGAAAGGATCAAAAAACAACATCCAACCATATGCTGTCTACAAGAAACCCATCTAACCCAAAAGGATACTCATAGACTGAAAGGCAAGGGATGGAAAACAATACTTCATGCAACAGGAAACCAAAAAAGAAAAGGAGGAGTAGCAATCCTGTTTGCAGACAATGTGAATTTGAAACCAAGAATGATCGAAAGAGATAAAGAAGGTCACTACATACTAGTTAGGGGAAAACTTCAACAAGAAGAGATAACAATCTTAAATATATATGCACCAAATTCCAGAGCACCCAGCTATATAAAGCAAATACTAACAGAAATGAAAAATCAAATATGCAATAATACAATTATAACTGGAGACTTTAACACACCATTGACCCAAAGGGACAGATCAACCAGACAGAAAATCAGCAACGACATAACAGAACTGAATCACACCTGTGAACAAAAGGACTTGATAGATGTATACAGAGTGTTCCATCCAACAACATCAGAATACACCTTCTTCTCAGCAGTACATGGGACATTCTCTAAAATAGACCATATACTAGCCCACAGAAAATATTTAAGTAAATGCAAAAGAATTGAAATTATCCCATGCATGTGATCGGATCATAGTGCTGTGAATCTAGAAAGTAATGATAAAAGCAATTGCAAAAAACCTACAAACACATGGAAAGTGCATAATACCCTCTTGAGCAATCAGTGGGTCACACAGGAAATTAAAGAAGAAATTAAACAATATCTACAAGTAAATGAAAATACAGACACAACTTACGGGATTTTGTGGGATGCAATGAAAGCAGTCCTGAGAGGTAAATTTATTGCATTGAGTTCCCACATCAGGAAGACAGAACGAACACAAATGAACAACCTGATGTTACAACTCAAACATCTAGAAAAAGAAGGGCAAGCCAAGCCCAAAGCCAAAAGAAGGGAGGAAATTATAAACATTAGAGCATAAATTAATGCAATAGACACTAACAAAGCAGTACAAAGGATCAATGAATCAAAGAGTTGGTTCTTTGAAAGAAAAAATAAAATTGATAAGCACCTGCCCAACCTTATTAAAAAAAGGAAAGAAAACACCAAAATTCATGCAATAAGAAATGAGAAAGTTGAAATTACTACAGACTCAGTGGAAATACAGAAGATCATCAACACCTACTTTGAAAACCTCTACTTTCATAGGTTGGATAACACTGAAGAAAAAGACAAATTCCTAGATACACATGAACTACGAAAGCTTTATCAGGAAGATGTAAAACTGCTGAATAACCCAATTTTTATTACTAAAATTGAAAATATAATTAAGTCCTTACCTACAAAGAAGAGTCCAGGCCCCAATGGATTCACTGCAGAATTCTACAAGAAATACAAAGAAGAATTAATTCCAACACTCCTGAAACTCTTCAATGAAATTCAAAGGGAAGCAATTCTTCCTAAATCATTCCCGGAAGCAAATATCACTCTAGTACCAAAACCAGAGAAAGACTCAACTAAAAAACAGAGCTATAGGCCATTCTCCCTGATGAACATAGATGCAAAAATTCTCAATAAAATAATGGCAAACAGGATGCAGCAAATCATCAAGAAGATTATACACCATGACCAAGTAGGATTCATCCCAGGAATGCAGGGATGGTTCAACATAAGCAAAACAATAAATGTAGTCCACCATATCAATAGAGCCAAAAGGAAGAACCACATGATCATCTCTATAGATGCAGAAAAAGCTTTTCATAAAGTCCAACACTCATTCATGATAAGAACCTTACAGAGAATTGGAATAGAGGGTCTTTATCTCAATAAGGTAAAGGCCATCTATGACAAACCAACAGCCAGCATCATATTGAATGGTCAAAAGCTGAAAGCCTTTACCTTAAAATCAGGCACAAGACAAGGATGTCCATTATCACCACTGCTATTCAACATAGTACTTGAAATACTATCCAGAGCAATAAGACAGGATAGAGAAATAAAAGGAGTAAAGATAGGAAAAGAGGAAGTTAAATTATCATTATTTGCAGATGACATGATATGTTAAATAGAAGACCACAAAACTCTATTGAAAGACTCCCAGATATAATTAACAAATTCAGCAAGGTAGCCAGATACAAAGTCAATACACAAAAATCAATAGCATTTCTATACACTAACAACAAAAGTACTGAGAGAGCAATAAGTGAAACTACACCCTTTACACTAGCAACCAAAAAAAAGAAATACTTAGGAATTAACCTCACGAAAGAAGTAAAAGAGCTATACAGTGAAAATTATAATACCCTGAAAAAGGAAATCGAAGAGGACCTCAGAAAATGGAAAGACATCCCCTGTTCATGGATAGGAAGAACAAACATTGTAAAAATGGCCATTCTCCCAAAATTACTGTACAGATTCAATGCCATCCTAATCAAAATACCACTAACATACCACATAGATCTAGAGAAATCACTCCTAAAATTCATCTTGAAGCAGAAGAGACCTAGAATAGCAAAGACAGTTCTAAGCAACAAAGGCAAGGCAGGAGGCATCACAATCCCCGACTTGAAATTATACTACAAATCTACAGTGATAAAGTCAGTATGGTACTGGAATAGAAACAGACCCAAAGATCAGTGGAATAGATTGGAAGATACAACCACAATCGCAAACTCACTGAACCACCTCATCTTTGATAAAGGGGCCAAACATGCTCGCTGGAAGAATGGCAGTCTCTTTCACAAATGGTGCTGGAAAAATTGGCTGTCCATATGCAGAAGACTAAAAGTAGACACATGTCTATCACCATACACTAAACTAAAATCTAAATGGATCTAAGATCTTAATATTAACGCAGAAACACTAAAACTTCTGGAAGACAAAGCAGGTAAAAATGTCAAAGATATAGAGGTAGGAAGAGAATTCATGAACAAGAACCAAAGCACACAGAAAGTACTTCCCAGAACGAATAACTGGGACCACATCTTATTATAAAGCTTCTGCATGTCAAAAGAGGTTTCCAGCAGAGTGAAAAGAAAACCCACAAATTGGGAAAAAATCTTCATGGACAGCGCCTTAGACAAAGGAGTTCTGTCTAGAACTTATAAAGAATTAAAAACAATCAGACCCTTGAAATTGAAAGACCCAATCCAAAAATGGGCATCCAAAATGAATACACAGTTCACATATGAAGAATTACTAATGGCAAATAACTACATGAAAAAAAGTTCATCATCATTAGTCATGAGAGAAAGGCAAATTAAAACTACACTGAGATTGCATCTCACTCCAGAAAGATTGGCCAAGATAGAAAACACTACCAACAACAAGTATTGGAGAGGCTCTGCAGAAAAAGGAACTCTTCTACACTGTTGGTGGGAGTGTAGACTGGTGCAACCACTGTGGAGGTCAGTCTGGAGATTCCTCTAAAAGCTGGATATGGAAGTCCCATTTGACCCAGCTATTTTGCTTCTAGGCATATTTCCAGAAGAACTGAAAACATCATACCAAATGACATATGTGCACCCATGTTTCTAGCAGCACAATTTGTAATAGCCAGATCTTGGAAACAACCTAAGTGCCCATCAACTGAGGAATGGATAAAAAAGTTGTGGCATTTTTATACAATGGAGTACTACTCAGCTATAAAGAATGATCACATCGAGATATTTATAATTAATGGACACGTCTTGAGACCATTCTCTTAAGTGAACTAAACCAAACTCACAAGGGTAAATACCATATAGTCTCTCTAGTATGAGATTTGATAAGAGTACATAAGACTTTATGGTAAGCATGAGTCCCCATCTCATAGCTTTGAAGTCTTTCAAAGTTTTCAATCATAAGTTGGAGTGGTTTTATCCTGTTTTGTTTGACTATATCATACGTGATGATATGAACGCTGTTTTGAAGAAAACAAAACATTATGACAGCTATTGCTGATTTAATATCATCCTTCTTAGAAGTCCTACCATTCTTCTTTTGATCTACTACCGTTCATTCTATTTATCACATTGTGTCTTATTGGAATTTGAATATGTGTGACAGTTTAAACAAAATTTTTTTTATTGAAAATGAGATATTATAGTAACCATTGATTATTTTCTGTTATTCAGTTCAGAAAGCCCCATAATTCTTTCACTCTATTAATGGCTTTATACTATTGTGCTAGGATTGATATTATTGTAATTTAAACTATGCTCAACTATAGCAGAGTAAGAGATATGGTGTTAGCTACTGTTGCTGTCCAGTTGTCTTCATGTAAAGTACTGTGTTGCCTATGTTGTCCTGTTCTGATCTGCTCTGTACTGCCCACTTTTGTTTTATTCTCTTTCAAATAAAAAAAATTAAAAAAATAAAGTCAATCGAAACAGAATATAACCATTCCAACTAATGAATGATAACATTAAAAGGCTTCAAAGCTATGTAATGTGGACTCATGATTCCATAAAATCTTAGGTACTCTTACCAATTCTCACACTAAAGAGACTATATGGTATTCACACATGTGAGTTTGGTTTATTTCGCTTATGAATATAATCTGAAGTTGTGTCAACCATAACCATAAGTCAGCTGTGCAGCTGAGGAAGATGTGCTGTGAAAGTTTTCACAAAGCATTTAACAATAAATTTTCCTTTTCTTTTCTTTTTGTTTTGTTTATATTTTCTGTTCTTTAATGGGGAGAAGAAATGGAAGAGAAATAAAACTAGAGTGAGGAAAATGTCAAAATACTTATTCCCTCAATATCTAGGAACCATAGTTCTTGTCAAGATTTATTAGTACTGAATGCATTGTTTGTCCCATTTTCAACATTGTCAGCCTACTTCAAGGTCAAAAGAGAGATTTTTATGAGTGAGGCTAGAAGAAAAAAGGACGCATGTGTGCCAAAGTTCTGCAAAAGCCAGGTAGTAAGTTGAGACACAGAAACACTTGCTTGGCAAGTACCATGTTGTTAGTTCCTTCCTGAGTACAAAAAAAAAGAGTCACAGTGGAGACAGAATGAAAACTTTCTGCATTTTTATTTTTTTCTTACACAGGTTGTTGTCTCCTGTTTACATTATTAACAAGTTGCATAACCAGTATATGAGTGTTTACCTGAGCTAAGTCATGATTAAACAACTACATCAAACTGTGACCTGTGCTAGACCAGTGGTAAGGTTTACATGGGTGTTTTTAGATACTCCTGAGCTTGCAAAGTATGTCTGTAGTTTCACACAAAAACCCAGAATGATTTTTGCAAATTCAAGGTGTTTAGATTGAATCTCCACTTTCCTCTCTCTTCCTCTACTCTTCCATTTCAGGAGAGGACAAAGGGTGTATTCTGTTCTCACAAAGAGTAAATGCTAACAATGAGAGAGCTCTTTTTGAGACTAGTAGAGTGATAAGGCATTTTTGCAATCATCTATATTTTAGTAAATTTGGAAGGAATAAAATTTGCTTCCTTAACATGAATTCCTCTTGAAAACACAAATAGATTCTACACATCTTTGTTTTCCATTTTCTTAAATCTAAGCATGTTTTTGCTCCTTTGGCAGATGATTGTTCATCTCCTTCCTCAGAGGCTGGTAGTTTCTTGCACTACCACTGCTGGGATGTACACCCTAGTGCCTAAACTGCATGACTGTGTCAGTTGTCCAGGGGAAAGTGAGCAAAGATGCATTACATGGATTTTCTTTAGTTCAGCAGCTCATGTTCTGGGTCAATTCCTTCTCCCAACCTCTAAACTGCTTAGTGCCATCTTACATCCATGGGGTCCATTCCTTGGGAGAGCATGATGTTACCAAGTCTCCCTCAAATTTTCCCAGTCTTTTGCTTCTCAAGTATAGGAAGATAAAGTGGATTCAAACAAATGTGCTAAGTAATATTAAATTTCTTTACAGAAAAAACAGAGGAAGAGATCAAAATGGACTGAGAAGTAAGATGCCAAGAGGTGGTTGATTGGAAGGTTGGCCAGGAGTACTGTATTTATGGAGTTGCAGTGCGAAGCTCTCTCTATGGGGAGAAGATCCACTTCACAGCCTTGTCCTTTTAACTGCTAGGGGTTTTAGTTTAGGATCAATGGTGAAACAATCAGTGCGCAGGATATCATACTGGCCAGGTTTCTGAATGTGTCTAAGTTGCTTTCTCAAGTCTGTGCAGAAGTTACTGTACTCGAAATTTCTAAAGGTCCTGTCTTCATTTTCCAACTGTTAGTGCCAAATTATTTATACCTAGAGAGGCACAATTGAGTGTTTCCTCAAAGTAGAGTGTAATTTCCACAGATTGCCCTGACCATTCAGGATTCAGTGGTAGCAACTGTGGCCATTGCTTTGGGAAGATAAATGGAAAAGTGGGATATTACAACTCGCTCACACACTTGCATGGAGGCCCCAGAAAAGCACACTTCATGGAAGCCAGAGAGTGATAGGCTTCAGCCACCAAGTGTGGGTGTGACACCACCATGAACTTCCATGTGGATGTCTCCAGGATGTCAGATGCGTGATAGTTGATGAAATCCAGTGTCCCAGTTTTCAACTGATGTGCACTGTGGAGGTCAGCCAAGATGAGGATTTCCAAAGCGTTCTCCACAGAGAGCTTGCTGCAGAGGTGGTTCTCACACATGAGCTTCAGGCGCTCCAGGCCATATCTGTGTGCAGCTGACAGCAGATCAGATGCCATGCTGCTGAGATTTGGTGCCTTTCCAGTGTAGATGAAGAACATCATTTCTTCAAAAACTTCAGGCTCCATGTCACTGATTTCAACTCGATTGTTTTTGCTCTCTTGCATTTCATGTTGAAACATGGCACTGAAAACTGAAGAGCAAGCTGCTAAAATGGCTTTGTGAGCATGGAATTCCTGACCAGCCACACATAAGCAACAGTCTGTGAACCAACAGTGCTTCCAAAGAACTCCTAGATTCTCTGCCAACCTGCACTCAGGAACCTTCACCATATGCATGGTATTCTGGCTGGACATGGTGGAATCTTGTGCCACTTTCACTTCACAGAAGATGATAAGCTTGTCATTGGAGAGAAGCCCATTGTCTTCATCCAAAAGAAACTTTCTAAGAATGAATTTTCTGACTCCCCAAGGCTTTCGTTGCACAAATATTTGAGCTTGTTTACTCAACATTTCTTTGGTTTTCTCTCCTTTGGTATTCAAATGGAAAGTTTAAATTTACCCAACACTTCTCTCATTGGACAGCTGATCAGTACCAGGCATAGGGACAGGTAATCTTTGCTTTCTTTATCGGCTCCTTTTGGGTACACTCGTAAGCACCTTTTCAGTTTATCATTTGCTTCTGAAGAAAATGTTGCACTTTGAATGGACTCACTCATTTCTTTTAGGCAAAATCTAATGTTACCGATGGTCCACTGAAAGGAGAGATTTACTACTTTGATATCTGTTGTGCATCTGCTGTCCACTACTGACCAACTTGACATTTCTCCTATGGCTGAGATACTGGACACCCTGGACACCACCAGTGTGAAAGTGAATTGATGTTTGTCAAGTCACAGGACAAAGCTTTCTTCTTCACCTGTTGGTAGAAATTTCACTTTTGTCAGCATTTTTATGAGAATCAGGGCAGTATGCCCCTCACAAAGTAGAAAGCCTCATTTTTAGAATAAAAAAATAATTGTTTTGAAATAGGCTTACCAAGATTTTCTAGTATATAGAAAATATACTATATTTATATAGTAATTTTGTGTAGTACATTGATCACTGGAAGAAATAGTGCACCAAAAGTTTCCTTTTTAGTGGGTATGGTGGCAAAAGCCTACAATCCTAGCACTGAGATTAATGAGTCAGGAGAATGGCTAAGTGTTTGAGAGCAGCAAAACAAGACCTTATCTTATAAAAACCAAAACTTTTTAAGAAATATAATTTTCAATGTTAAAAAACATGGTGGGTTTTGTTTTGTTTTTCATAACAATTTGGATTTCACCTACAGCCTTTCCACAGTGTTATATCTCTGGTTAGTTCATTTTGTTACATAGATTCTCATTTATTCACTGCGCTTCCAAGTCTCAGATGAATCTTTTAGTTCGTGTGTATACTATGCCAGAATGCTGGTATTAGAAGTGTACACCTGCATTCCTGACTTCTTCCACACATTTTTAAATTATACCTGCCCATTACCATTAACATTGTAAAGCACACCAATGCTGTGGCAAGCCCAGCTTCATGTCTCTTGGGATGTCTAATTGCATCCTCATTGTTTTCTAATAGAAAGGATATGAAGATGAGATCAACTAAAATAGTGCTGTTCTTCCAAGGGATCAATGACTGTTATTGATTTATGCTAAATCATCTTAAATCCAGAATTGTTTCATCTAAGCCGATGTACCCTTCCTGAATTATTAGATTTAATACAAAAGAAACAAATCTACAAGGATTTAATACAAAAGAAACAAATCTACAAAGATTCACAAGATTGACTTACAGTGGCTATCCCTGAGTCCCTTGTGGTGAAGTGAAAAAGGCTGTTTGCACATTGGAGACATAAAGGACCCACTTGAAAACTTGAAGCCTTGTTGAGTCAGGTGTGAGTTCCTCTCAGGAGGCTGCAGATTCTGTGCTAGAAGCCAGAACATGAATTTCAATGTTCAAGCAAGGAAGAGCTGCCTGCAGGAAACAGAAATGACTCTTTTTTCTTGGTTTCCCTTTTATACCACTCAGGTCAGGATCCACCCTAGGGTGTGTCTTCCCACCCTATTCTAATCCAACTGACCTGGGTGTGTCTTACAAAAATTGTGAGATTCAGTTAATTCTCACCCCCTGTATTTTCAGTACATTTTCAAAAAAGGTTTGTTTTGCTACTCCAGAATTTCTTTTTTCTTATTCATTTATTTATGAAGTTAGAACTTTGAGACAGTGTCTTGCTATTATGTTCAAACTAGTCTTTAAGCTTCAGTGATTCTCTTGCCCCAGGCTTCTGTGTGCAGTGATTTCAGACATGTTTGGTTTCTCTACTTCTGAATTTTCATTTGTTCCATGGATGGAACTCAGGACCTCAGTTTTCCAGTGCAACCACTTGCACCACTGAGCAAAACCCCCAGCTAGTTCAGAATATCTAAGGAGACAGGGCTGGTTTGTGACATTTCAATAGGATGGAATCTATATTAATAATACTAGGCAAGAAGGAGTGATGAAAATACAGAATGAATTCTGATCAACTGGACACCTGAACAACTTTCATATCATCAACAAAACTGACAAATAAATTCTCTAAGGACAATGTGAGAATAACTGGCAAACATGGAGGGACATTTGTTCACTCCAACTCCCAAGTAATTGTGTATAGAATGGAGCAGTCTGATGCCTGTGAGCACTCAATTTTCCTGGCCAAAATGTGCTTGCAGGGTAAAGGCCTAATTAAGGAGAGACTGCTAGAGAAGTAGAATCCTAATTGAGCAGGCGAGGAACAGAAAGAGCCCAGGAATCAGAAATTATAATACTAAAGATGGAGGGAACTCTATGAAAATAACAGAACAGGCAAACCTAGAATCTTGTGGTGACACTAACTCTCTTTGCTCTACTTGCACATTAATACAGTGATGCGCATCTCAGGGCCTGGATGGGGGGAAGAGCAGTGGTAGTATTCTTTCTTAAAGATGGATAAAGCCTTGAGTTCCATTTATACACAAAGACACACAGGCACACATAGACACAACGAGACCCCCCCAAACACAGACACACACACACACACACACACACACACACACACACACACACACACACACTTTACCTGGCGTAAACAATAGAAAGGGTGTATATCATGTGGTTCAGACTCTTATGATGATAAAAGCAGCAGAATGGGACAGAATAATGTCACTACACAATGAAGACACAAGGAAAAGCTACACCATGGGAAGCAAAGAGCAGAACTGAAGAAGGGGAAATT
>PVJX010042849.1:0-13958 GCA_004027295.1 Dolichotis patagonum | reverse complement strand
AAACATTGAAATAGTGTTTTGCAGACTCTTGACCTCCCCAAATTTTCACTGGTTTCTGATGTTTTTGCTGTAATTAAACTTGGTATTCATTTAAGGAGTGAGCAGAAATGTTCTCTGGTCATGACCCAGGGAACTGGGCCTATATGTGCTCTATGTAGTAGCTCTAAATTCTTGCAAGAGCCTTTGTATTCTCCTTTCTAATTTGATTTCACAATTCAGGCTGTAACTTTAAAAAGAAACTGTAGGGACAGTTCCCCAGGTTATTCACAAAACGAGTCTTTGTCTGCTTTTTCATTCACCATCTGGTTACAAAGCTAAATTAGAATCGTGCTTGTTTTAATTATTTTCTACTTGTGTGGCCAGGAGGTTATTTGGTCTGGTGAGGTTATGTTATAAGCTCTCGTGCTCATTAATACCACCAAGTCCACATCCTGAGCCAGCACTGGAATGGTTAAGTGGATCCACTTGTGTGGCCAGTGCTTGATACAACACAGTGGTCAGGACCAAATTACCGGAGGAAGTGTGGTGTCAGGGTGTGGGTTCCCCTCCTTTTTTCAGTTTACTCTCCAATAATGTTAATTCTTTAAGTGCATTTTTCTTTTAGCAGAACTACGATTATAAATGGCATAGACTGACAATCTTAGATAAGTGCCTGGTGTTTATTAAAGGAACAATGTATATTTCAGAAACTGATCATGTTAGTACATTAAAAGCACAGAATGTATGTTAAGAAAGTAATTAACAGCATTTTGAACACTCCCTAGCATGAATAATGGAAATTGTGTAGTCAGAAATTTCTCTGTGCAGTAGCTATTTTTGGTGAATCAGCTAAAAGATGCAAGCCTTGCAAAGATCTGTCATAGTTGGAAGGTGACATCAAAAGCTTTCTCAGGGGAAAAAAAAAAGAAAATTATACTCTCCCAGTTGTCTTTTCCCTTGTCTTAGGAGGAGTGACCACTTCACAACAGTGTTTTCAAAAGGTTCTATGAAAAATCATTGGCTGTTGTAATTAAATAATTGTTGAAAGAGAGGGAGTCTCTCTTAAATACAGAGATGCCCAGGTTGGGCATGAACCTGTGATCCTCCTGTCTTAGTCTCCCCACAGTCCTGAGATTATAGGTGTGCACCACCATGCCTGGCTATAAATACCCCATTGGGTTTTTTTTTAAATGGTACTTGGGGTTGAACCCAGGGCATTGAGCATACTAGGCAAGCACTCTACCATTAAGCCACACCCCAGCCCTATAAAAATTAATACTTGTGTTCAAATTACCTGTAAGGTTCCCAACCTTGTTGCCTGTACTGTACTTGGACAGTATTTTTTACAGTGAGAGAGCCTGTAAGTTGAGCCCCAAGAGAGGAGGCTGGGACCCTGGGGAGGGGGTGCTAGCTGTCTGTGCACTTGGCCTTCTCATATCCCTTGGTCCAAAAGGCTCACTAAATTGTCGGAAGCCTAGAGGGATCCACTTGTTTAGGCCCTGCTGCAATAGTTGAGAAAGGAAATAATGTTCTATGGGGAAATGAACTGAGGCCCACATTTTAATATTAGAGTTTTCACTTTGACCCCCTTCCCCTTTTTGAGACAGGGTCTTTACATGTAGTGCAGGCTGAGGTCGAACTGGCTTGTATATAGCTCAGGTTGGCCTCAAACTCACAGTGATCCTTCTGCCTCAGCCTCCTGAGTGCTGGGATTGTAATAGGTATGTGAGCCACCATACCTCGTCCACTATGGTGTTTTGTTTTTGTTTTTGTTTTTTTTTTCAAATCAGGAATCAAACTCAGGACCTTGTACTTGCCAGGTAGGCACTTGTGTGTGCCTCTGAGCTATATCCCTGGCCCCACTATGCGTTTTTAACCTGCCTTCTCATATTCTTGTATTGATTGAGATGTAATCCACATACTATAAAACACATGCCCTTAAAGTATATATAATTTATTCTTAGTATATTCATAGTTAAAAGTGAACTGTACCATGACCTAGTTTGAGACCCATTTCCCTAAAGAAACTTTATACTGATTAACAGGCCTCCTCTGTGTGTGGTTCCTGGTCTCTGGCCAAAGCTAATATGCTGTCACTATAGATATTCCTGCTGTGGACATTTCATATAAAGGGGATCGTGTACTATGTGTCCTTGTGTGCCTGGCTTCTTTCACTTAGCATGTCTTGCCCTCAATTACCTGTATGGTATTGTACAATACTTATCACTATCCATGTCCAGAATTCATTTTAAAATGGACATACTCTATATTATTTACTCTTTCTGCAATTATATAATGTTTAATTGAGTGTTTACATTGGTTTAGAGTGTGTAGGTAATAGAGAATAACCGGAAATAGAGATTGCTTTAAGTGTGATCAGGGAAGAGATTCAACACTGCCCCACTAACAGGAGTGGCAGGGGATCTGGGGCCAAGAGAGACATACACTGATGTGACGGTAGTTATTTTTTCATTTGCTTTTTTTTTTGGTGATACTGGGGATCGAACTCATGATTTTGCACTTGCCAGGCAGACACTTAGACCATTGAGCTAAATTTCCAGCCCTGATGGTAGTTCTTATAGGTGCAGAGGAGTTGGCTCTCTGCCGTGTGTGTGCATACTAGCTTAGGATACACAAAACAGAACAAATAGGCAAGTCTTTAACACGGGGAGTTCCCGTGTGCCAGAGTCCATCAGCCCAAAGGAAGGCGTGCAGAGGACACGCAGAGGTGCTCTCGAGCCTGTATGAGTCTTGTGTGGACGTGCGAACAGGCACTGATCTGACAGCGTGAAGACACTGCAGCCTTCTCTAATTACAGCTTCTACAATGTGTTGCTTAATTACAGTGAATCATACATTAACAGATTGTGGCTCTGGAGGGGCATCCTCAGTGTGCTGCAGAATGTATGCAAATTTGACCCTGTAGTCAGGGGTTTGGCTTGCATCACGATGGAAACCTGAACCCTTCTTGAGTTCTTATGGGGTGACTTGGAGAATGCTTCCTAGCAATTGTTTCCATAAAGATGGTTTTAATATATGCATATGTATATAGTATGTGGGGACATTTGTATGGGCCGAAGGGAATACTCGGCATTCTCTTAGGTTTTTTTTTTCACTACCACCACTTTTACGACCCCCTCTTTTAGTTCTCAAGCCAGAACTTTAGGCCTGGCTTCATTTACATTGTCATCTCAGCTCCATTCATTTGATCACGGGCTGTTCCTTTTGCTGTGCTGCGTTTGGCATTTGGAGTCTCAGCTTTGGCTTCTGGAGGGGTCAAATAAGACTTGTTTACAAAAAGGCCCCTGGACAACATCCTGGTGTTCATTACTGTAGCATTTGAGAGAGCCCGCCCGCCACTCAGTAGATCTTTTTGAAATTTTGAGTGAAGTAATAATACCTAAGTACCAATAAAAACCATGAACATATTTTGTAGTTACTGGTCAAAATGGTCTGCCATTTAAGAGAATTGGAATACAGTTGTGGACAGTATCACCTAGGCTCATGAATGGCATGATTAATTTATTTTCATTGGTTGATTTTTCAGACATTAGTGGAATTAAACCAGTGGGATTTCTTCCTGATGCAGATTATTAACCCGTAGCAGCCCGGTTTTCTCTTGATGTTACACGTGGTTATCGAAAGCCAGTACACTTCAGATGGGTAGCACTGGTGCGGTGGCCCTGGGGTTTCTAATCTGTCCACACCTCTGATTTTGAAAACAACTTTTGGAAGTGTCAGAGTCATCTTGATCATGGCAGGTGCTTGCAGTTAGCATCTGACACGTTTCATTGTCCTTTAGAAATTCTGTCCAATCCCTGTGCACCGGGGACACCGTTTTTTCTTTGCTTCAAGTCCACACCCTGTCCTCCTATGGTTCTTTCTTTCTCTGCTTGCCTGGTGTTTGCTGCCCTTTCTGCAGGGCTGTGCTGAGCACCTTGCCCTCTTCTTGTACTTCAGCCGCTTGTCTTTGCTGTGCCCGTGCTGGGACAGGTCCTGTGTGTCCTATTACTTTGGATGTACATGTGGCTGTCCCAAGTCCAGGTGGCTGGGCTTCCATCCCTAGAGCTGAAAACTAGGAGCCCAGCAGCCTAATTGCTGCCAGGGGCGGTTGCCTTAGGAAGTTCATCAACTCCAAATTCTTTTCATGTGTTTTAAGCTATCCGTGTTTGAGGAATAATTGGCTGTGTCCAAACATTCATTGTATTCCTGTTTATTTTAAAAACAAATCTAAAATTATATACTCTTGGCTTTTGAAATTTTAAACTGAACTACTTTTGTCATCTCCAGATGTCTTACATGTTTGGTTTATTCTAATGTGCAGCCGACATTGCTACCTTTCAGAAAGATGCACTTTGTTAGATGCACATGTAAAACCACATTTGTAAATACTTGTATACAATGACAGATAATGAGGCCTTTGAAAGGAAACCACTTTGCCCAGGGAAAGAATGTTGTACTAATTTCCTCATGTCGAAAACCTGTTTCTGGAGCTTGTTAAAATCACACCCCTTTTTTCAGTGTTCTAAATCAGCATTGGTTTGCTGTTAAAATTTAGGATGATAGTTAAAAAAAAGATGAAGTAAAATTTTGAGGAATATAGTTACATGTTTTAACATGTACCCAGGATAATGTGTGTCTTACATGTTTGGTTTGTTCTAATATGCAGTCAGCATTGGAGAACTTCACTAGCAAATAAATACCTTTTACCAGACAAAGGCTAACTTATTTTCATTGTTCTGAGTGGTTCCATATGTTAAGTAAGGGGAAAAAAATTACTTTCTGTTATTTGTAATCATTCCTCTTATATGTATTCTTGTTTGAAGGACTATGTGTTCCATAGTGCAGATGCCGTGATTTTTTTTTTTTTTTGCCATAGCTATAAAAATTGTTTCTGAGCAAGTCTTTGCCCTTTTATTTTTACAAACGAACAAGGCTTTGAAGCAGGTAAAGCCATCAGCTGGGTGTCTGAGGGGGATATGAAGGACACTTTTTACTTTTCTTTAGTTGAGTGTGTTTGACTTGGTACATGACCTTGTAGTTAGGGGCAGTTGGTTTTGTGCTAGTGAAAAAAAGAATGGGCAGTCTTGATTCCTCCAGTAGATATGCCAGTCCCAGGACTACAAAGCCTTCCCTTTTTCACGTGTGGATGCTGGAAAAATTCATAAAGTAATAACATAAGCTTTTTTTGGACTCTTTTTTTCTTTCTTTCTTTTTAACACTCTTGCTTGGCTCCTAGCAGGTCAGAAATGTGTCTTGTTTGGTGCTGAGTGGGCAGCATCTGTGTGTGTTAAATGTAAGATGGTCACTGTATCTAGTTGTGAACCTTGAACTCTCTTGAGGGTTGATCATTGGCATTTGTGGCTAAGCTGTGTATGCAGGCACGTCAGTCTCTACAGAAGGAGTTAATAGTCAAAATTCCTGACCACTCTGAGGCAGGAAGCTGTGTGTGTGTATATAAATATCAATTACTTCATATGTCCAATGACGTTTACCTCTTTTAAAAAAAGGCAAAACAAAGGAGACTATTTTCAAAAGGAAGTCTTTTTTTCTTCTCTACCCACGCTCTCCTTCCTGCCCCTGTGATGTTAGAAAAGTGTTATTTTCACTGTTATGTAAAAGTTTTTGATGGTTTCTTTTGTGCAATTTTGAGATATTTCCCTGTTTGATGGAAAAGTATAAAACATTCGCGCAGAAATAGCAGCTGTTTTCCACGCCCATGACTTCTCTTTGCTGTGTGCATCTATTTGCATGATTGTTCCTTCCTCCCGCGTGTTCTTTCTTACTCTCGCACATTTTGATGGGGGAAATTAAAGAAGCTGAACACCTAGTAGGATTTTAGTTATTAGCATTAGCAGGCAAAGGGCTTTCCACTTCTTTGCAACAGGTAAGGACGCAGAGTGTGCTAGGGCAAGTCCCCGCCTCCAGGCTGAAAACCTTGTTTGTCCCTCATGGACCCTGGCCTCTCTGGAGTATTCAGCAGTACTGCCCCAAGACTTGCCACATTGCCTCGGCTGTACTTTCTGTTTGATTGCTAGAAAAATTTTGGTGCAGTTCTATACCTGATTTTAGACTTTGCTTTGAAGGGTAATTTGCATTCATTGTAGAATGTTTAGAAACTCTGCATAAGAAGACAACAGCATTTGTGCCAGTAATGAACATTCTCTATTATCAGTTATTTTTTCAAGTAGCAGAGTGAAATACCAAGAAGGGAAGTAGGGGGAAAAGAGTTTCATAAAAGCCCCCAAGATATTACATAGACTGTTCTCAGTCTTGCTCTGTAGTACTTGTATCTTTATTTGTAATTAAGCGCATGTTCTCCTGCAGTGCTGCTGAATTAAAACAGTGAAACTCTGGGGGCAGTGGTAGCTCTGTGCTGCACGTTTACGTGTGCCACCCGGTGGAGTGGGTTGTGGTGGGACTGTGACAGAGCAGGTGTCCACCTAGGGTCTGTCATCCCCTAGGTGTATCCAGCTGAGCCACTGTGCTGCATTGTCTGCTGTAGTTTGTCAGCACCTAGGTTATCAGGGGGTTTGCTGTAATTATGTTATTACAAGTAGCTACTGAAAACTCTCCAAGCCTGCATTCATCTTTGTACTTAAGATTCCTGTAGAGAAAAGGAGTGAATTGGTCAAAGCATAGGCTTTTCTTTAATCTTTTTGATAAGCTTTAATTTGTATATAACTTTAAAATTCATGGAGTGTCCTGTCAACTGTCCTAGTTAATTGAAATTACAGGACTAGTTAGTGTTTGTAGTCTTGGTGGTTGGTGACAGAAGCCAATGCCATCCACATGCTAGGCTACTGGTCCACAACTGAGCTACATCCTTAGCTCTGTGTTTTCAGTAAGATTATTTGACTGCCTTTTCCTGTGAAGAAAGGAGCAGCATGTTGTTGACCTTTTCCATGCCAGTATTTATTTTGTATTCTAATTTACCTGTTACTTAGGCGTTACAGTAGTATAGTAACATCATGTAATAGGATAGTCAGGAACAGACTGTGTATATGATGGTGGCCCCACAGGGTTATAATGTATTATTGTGAACTACAGATCATGTGGGTTTGTGTGAGTACACTCCAGGATAGTGTGGAGAGAGGAAGTTGCATGTGTATGACTGTGCTCTAGGTGCTTTGATTTAAATGTTTAACTGGTTCCCTGGAAGGTACAGTAGTGATGATTGCTGTGTTAAGTGGCTGCTTCACTCTTGCATTGCTAGTTTAGGAGTTAACAACAACAACAACAACAACAACACAAACAACAAAAATCCTCTTATTTTAAGTTTGCTTTTATGATTTCTGAGATTTTTCCAGCCACAGCTCTAAGGCAGGGTACTATTAAGTTCTCTTTGCGTGTAACCCAGCGAGTCCTACAATTTTTTGGTGGGCATTATTATTACTGGTGGAATTCAGAGATGGTGATTGTCATATTAAAAACTCTCCTCAAACTGGATCAAGGGTATATTAAAGAGTTGGATGTGCACTGAAAATATGATTGTCTCTTGGTATCAGATTACATTATTGTACATCAAAGAGGCTTGGGCTACAGGTGGTTCCACTGAGGGGAGGAAGGGAGGCCTGCTAGCCTGTCACTGTGTCCTCCCAACATTTAGCAGATGTTCTTTGAGTTAATGTTGCTCTTTAGTTATCTTTGACAGAAGCAGGGTCTGGGTAAGATCAAACTGTTTAGACTAATGTGCATTGATCTTGGCATCATGATCACAAGACCATAAGCCAGCCAGACAAGGAAAAGACAGTAGTGAGTTGTTGAATTAAAACCAGAGCAATTAATAACTGGAGAATAGCTTTAGTGCCTTCATTTGTCCTTATGCATGCTACTCTTAAGATTTACCTGTGAGCAGTTTTTTTTTTTTTTCGAAATAGCTGCAGTTTTAAGATTGAGCTGTGGATCTTGTGAGTCATCTTTCAGTGCCCCCAGGCAGTCCAGTGTAAAGTTTGCTTTTGTTTTAATGGAGCCCCAAATAATCTGGTACTTGGGAGTGAGTTGTGATTTTATCATTTCCAGTGGTGGTTGTGAAAATCACTTTCATAATAGTGTCCAGTCCTTAAATTAGTACCGGAAGGTAAATGTCAGAGGAAGATATTGAGTAATTCTCCATTAATTTTAGTGATGCTTGAGTGGTATAGTAAAGTCTACAGAGGACCCTGGCTTTAAAAAAAAAAATGCATTTCTGAATATCCACAGTGTACTTGTTTTGGTATGTATCCTAGACTGGCCTGGAATGCGAACTGATCCTCCTGCCACAGCCTCCTGAGAGGAAGGGTTGCAGGTGTGCACCACCATACCTGGCCACAATTTATGTTTTTAAAGTCAGTTTGTGAGGTTATGCAGTCACTTCAAATTCCCTACGTTAGGCCTCAGTTGCTCTGATCTTCCAATAAGTAATCCATGACCATTTCTTCCCTTAAATATATGCATTATTTGGTGTTGACTGGCGTTGTTTGTATAGTTCCTTAGCACATAGCTTTATGTATTCGTATAGATTTTCTCCAGAAAGAATTTTAATGCCAGGTTGACCCTTTCCTTTAAAGCTTTCTGTCATGCAGTAATTAATGTTTTTAATCCCAAATTCAAGCAGTGTTGTAGATATCAACTGATATTAAAATTAATATTGTACGTTAAGTAGTCTGTAAAAACTATGAAATATAATATTCAGTATGTTTTAGAACACTTGGATCTCTCTATGTGATACTTTGAATTTCTGTCCTCCATCTTTTTCTGATGGATTCTTGAGGATAGACTATAATTTTTTTGCCAGAGCCTTAATTTAATTAGAGAAGCAAATTTGCTGCTGTTGTAAAAAAATCACATAATGCGCATCAAATGTGAATTTTCTCTATAATTTGCTTTTTTGATGTTGCAGCTGTTTTCCATGCTCAGGGGTGGAAGTTGGCAGATTTGGCTACTGCTTCCCTGGGACAGTTCTTAGATTTCTAGTATAGGTGCTTTCTCTAAGCTTTATAGAATTAGACTTTATCATCCATCTGTATAGGCAAGCTTCTTTTGAGGCTGTTTAACAAGTTACTGGTGCAGATTTAGGAATCTAGTATAGCTTAACACTCTTAATTAGGGATGTATAACTGAGTATCTTGTGAGACTACCAGTTCATCACCTCTGCTGCCTATTCTGCTGTAGAAAAACGGATATAGATAAGATAAACTCTGTTCATATTGTTGTTATGGCTAAGCTGGGCTCTGATTTGAGAACCTTTGTTAAAAAAGTGTAGAGTACCACCTGTTGATCTTGTAGTAATCTTATTCTTGTCTGTTTCCTGTGTAATTGGAAAAGGACTTTCCACAGGAATTAGACAGTATGTGGGGAAGTTGTTCAACCTCTTGGGGAATTTTCAGCCAAAATTCAATTTATAATGTGGCTGCCGCCTTATTACTGTTGCATTGTTAGGGGTGAAATTAAGACCATGTGTGGGTTTGATACATTTTTTAAAAACTTCTATAAAATTTCTTTTCCTTACAATACAAATTCAGACTTTAGTTCCCTGGGATGGAGATTTTCTGAAGAGTCATCCTTTTCTTTGTGTTTTCTCAGTTACAAGGGTAATGTTCTGGTTTAACTCAGCAATGGGGAGCTGGAAGGCTCATGTTGACTAGGTTGAGAATGTAGGATTTGGAAAAGAGTCTGCCTGGCTTAACTCTGCCCTGTCACTGAACTCTGCAACCTGGGGTGAGTTCTGAGCACTTGGGGTGATCGATACATGCAAAATATATTCAGTAACTGCTTATTGTAGTTACTCAACCGATGGCATTTCCAATAACAAATTATTATTAAGTGAATTTCCTGTCTAGTGCTAAGTCTCTGGAATTATTGTCAGGTGGCAATTGGAACCTTTCAAGAGGTTCAACCTCTTTCATCCTGTTACATGTACATTGAAGTATCTAGTTGGTGAATGTTTCTTTGGTGGCATGAAGTACTTTAAATGTGGTTCCAGAAGAACCTGACTTCATGAGTGTATTCATTTATTCACTGGGAGAGCAGTTCATTTTTTTATTACACAGTAGCTCATAGCAGGTATTAGAAATTCCTGTCATTAACATTAATGGCAATCAGCATTTAACTTTTTTCTTTACTGTCTGCTGTCTTGTGGTTTTCCACCACTTATTCTTAATTGTCACGTATAGTGGAAATAATTAAATCCATGAGTCGCCTCCTCTTGTTATGAATGTTTGCACCTCTTTCAAGTTTGCTTGGCTTTTCATGATTCTGGTTTTAATTACTATGCTGATGGCTCACTGGTCTGTCGGGCAGATTAGTTGGCTTTGGTGTGGCTTTTTCCCTTTTTCCTTCCTGCTTTTCTGCATTTGTATGATGTCCCTGTATATTGAACTTCCTTTCTTTGGGAGAGGGAATGTGGAAGCATCCATGAACCTTACTTTTTTTTTCAGAAACTCCCCCTACCCCTCCAGGGTATCTGTAATCACAAGAAGATAGTGGATACTTCTCTGTTGAAGTCATTGGACTATTTTATATCAGGAAGGTTACAAACAAACAAACAAACAAAAACTGGATGGGATGCTCTTTTAAAGCAGTACCTGGATCTCTTTTCTGAGCCAGTAGGTGATTAAGTGCATGGGAATGCATGTAACTGAACATAAAGAGGTGTGCTATATTTTAAAAATAAGATTTGAGAATTCAACTATAGTTTATGTAAAGAATGACAATGTGGGGCAAAGAGAAGACCCAGGCTGCTGGTGAAATGCTATCTTAAACCCGATTCAGGTAAGTGGGAAATAATAATGTTGATGTAAAGCAGAATGTCGTAGAAATGTGTTTGTGGCGGTAGTGAAGAGAGTGCAGAAGAGAGTGGTTGCTTTGTGTTAGGCAAGCAAGACTTCAGCTGTACCTTTTTACCCTTTTTGCATTCAGAATTCATTATGTCTTCCAGAGTTATTTAAGGGGCTGGTAGCATTTGTGAGTAAAATCCTGACTGATTTTAGATTCTAGGATATGTTTTATTTGCGAGTAATTGGGTTCATGAAAAAAAAAATTTAAGGTCATGCCCAACAATTACACCAGTGGCTTAAAATGTATATATACTGTATGTTTGGGTTCAAAATTTTCCCTGTTGTACGTATTGATGGCGATGGCTGTAAAAATCCCTGTTGTAGGAAAATGAAGTTAGATTTACTTTTTAAAAAAAAATTTAACTATCATTACTTTATTCTCTCTGAATTTTCATTACAGTGGGTCATCTTTTTGGAGTGGGAGGGACCTATTGAATGTCTCCTAAAAACACATATTTTAGAAATTTCTGTGAATTGGTTCACAAAACTTAATAAATTTATAGGAAACAGTTTAAAATTTTAGCTCTTTCAATATTTTGTTCTAGAATTTAACCTGAGGATTTTCTCTTTTCCTTTTCTCTTCAGTTTTACTTAAAAGGGCAGAGAGGCATGCTTTTCACTATAAAATGTCAAATGCAGAATGGAAGTTGAAGTTTAATGCTCAGGAACACTGGGACATGGTCAAGAAGAGTTTTCGAGTTAATTCTGTGTATGTTAGCATGAGAAACATTTTCAGTGAGATCCTAAAACTCATATTGCTGCCCGTCTTCCCCTTTTGACCTTGAAGCTTTGGTTCTGCTTATCACTTTTCTTTTTTAAACACAGCGTGGACCCCATCTGTGAGGTCGGACCTCCAACGACTGGGGTGTGTGTGGCGGGTCAGCCCTGGTGCACAAAGTTGTTCTTGTGGTTGTTCCTCCCAGTAGAGGTGGTGACTTCCTTTTGGTGATGGAAGATGCTAAACAAAAATGTTCCATCTGAGAATGGAATTTTGTGGGGTGGGTAAAATTTTAGTATCTGCATTCTCTACCGCAAGCACGTTCTGTGTCCTAATTTAGATGTGTGTGAGTAAGGTTGGTCTGACAGGCTTAGTCAAAGAGAGCACGTCGAGCGTTTTCAGTAAGAACTGTTTCCAGATTGGAAAATTCCCATTTCTTGTTTCTAAGATGGTTCAGTCTGGAGGTAGAGCCCAAATTAAAGACTACTGTTTTAGAAGTGGGACTGGGTTTTGGCACTGGCAGCTTGGTAATTGCAATTTTGGCAAAAGCCATGGATGGATTTTTGGCTCACCACGCCAGGAGCTCCCGAGGAACTGCAGGAGGGAAGAAAGGACACCATGAAGGGGGAAGTGTAAACCACTGCAGAGGAGGCTGTGGATCTGTTCTTATTGGTGAAACAGGGGAAACCAGTGTCTCATGCCAACCTTCATTTAAATGCACACGTCTTTGTTTCTGAGCAGAATTTGAGTATTTTCTGTTCTCATCAGTGGTGAGGCATATAGAGCTAACTTCAGTGAATTCACAGTTAAATGGGAGGCCAGGAAGAGGGTCCGAAGTGTACGCCCAGCAACACTGATTAGAGTCAGAGGAAAACTTAGCTGCAGCAGACCCAGTCATTTTCTATGGCAGAGAAGATGTGGAAGGTGATTATGAGTAGCTAACGCGAATACATGGGAGATTTGGGCAGGTACTCCTGTTCTGCTCCCAGCAGCTTCCCCGTGGAGCATTCCTCTCAGCTGGGGCGTCAGCTTTGGTCTTCTCCGTGGGGCCCCGGCCACTCTCCTTGAGTTCCAGCCTCCTGCAGGAGAAATGAATGGTGGCCGTACATCTTGCTGGCTGTGTGAGACAGGTCCTGGTCTCTTGCTAGCAGCAGGGGCATTGGTATCACACAAGCCTGGTGTACGTTGGTCTGTGATTCACAGCTATTTTTCTGGGGGCCAAGCCTATTCACCATTAGTTTTAATTTGCTGAGCTCCCCCCGCCCCCCAAGAACTGACCACTTAATGGGTTCAACTGGGAAATCATCATAGATTTTTGAAGGCGCGCTGTGTGGTCCACTAATGCATGTGCTTTTGTGCAGCATTATAAATTGGATGTTTTGGCATCTGTGGTTGCTTCACTTGGCAGGGGAGGAGATAGCCTGAGTCACTCTCTGTGCTGCTGCTTCCAGACGCTCCCCACTGCCTGTTTGTCTGATCACATCAAGGAGATTTTCTCTTCAGACTGTGTCAGCCCCCACTCCTTCACAGGAGAGCTATTCCACAGCCCCCTGTGGAAGCCTGAAACCACAGACAGTACTGAACTCAGTATATATCGTGGTTTTCCTGTGTCTATATACGTAGAGTGAAGTTTACCTGTGAGATAGGCACAGAGCCTGGTGTGGTGCTGCATACCTGTGATCCCGGTTCCTAGGGAGGCTGAGTCAGGAGTACTGCAGTTTGAGGCCAACCTGGGCTATGTAATGAAATCCTGGCTTAACCCTCCTCCCAAATAAATAAATGAGGCACAGTAAGAGAAGAGTAGTAATAGAGAGCAGTTATACCAATATACTGTAGTATAATCACCAGTATCACTAGCCTTACACGTTGGGACCAGTAAGTAAAATTAGGCTGCATAAATACCAGCACCATCACACTGGCAGTTGACATGATAATGCCTCCTTAGTGACCAGCAGTTGGGTAGTTTATACTGCGTGAATACACAGGACAAATGAGGATGCACAACCTGGGCAGTGTGCGGTTTTACCACGCTTCTCAAAACCCTGCTAGAAGTTGGGAATATTTTTAGAGCACAGCTGTTAGTCTTGGCTTGCTTCATAACAGGCACACAGGAATGGATTTGTTTGTTTATTTATTTGTGGGGCTGAGGATCGAACCCAAGGCTTCTGCAGTGAGCTGCATCCCAGCCCTTCAGAGACCAGGCTTCTCTCTAAGGTACCTAGACTATACTGGAATTTGCAGTCCTCTTGCCTCAGCCTCCCAGAATGCAGGGATTTCAGGCATGTGCCACCATATCTAGACTTGGGTGAATCCATTTTTTAAAGAAAAGTTGCTGCGCTGAATGTGACAACATGAGGTTATCCAAAGTGTGATATTACAACCACTGGCTCCTAGGGTGTGCAGGAGTCTTTCTTTCTATAAACTATTGTCTTTTCTGTATACTTA
>PVJX010042848.1:0-13972 GCA_004027295.1 Dolichotis patagonum | reverse complement strand
GTGGTGCGGAGGTGATAGTGTATGTGCAAGGGCCCTGGGGCAGCCCCAGGAGTGGCCAGGAGGCTGGAGAGGAAAGGCAGGAGGCCAGAAAGGTATGAGGAGCCAATAGGGGAGGTGGACGGGCCAGGGCCAGGGTGACAACCTGACATGACCCCCCAGGTACAGGGGGGGGTCTCCCCAGGGCGGGAGACGCTTAACAGGCTCCCTCAGGCAGCATACTGAGCAAAGCCCACTGGGACAGCCAGGTGAGTGCGGAGGCCAGGAAGATACATGGGGAGCCCCAAGAGGGCTGATGGCCCAACAGGAGTTTTAAATGTCAATCATCAAACTTCCCGGTGGGTTAAGTGTGGGAGGCAGAGAGACCAGTAGAGGCTGAGTCTGAGGCAGGGACAGGGACAGGGACATGGCAGGGGCCAGCTGGGCAGGGGACAGTCAGCCACAGCAAGTGTGAGCTGCTCACCTGGGGTAAGACTCACGGCTGGCTCGGTGACATGTGTGACAGGCCATGGTGACCGGCCTGAGCCCCAGAAGCCCACAGGAGAGGCTGGGGAGTGAGGGGTCCCTCACAGGGAACCAAGAGGCAAGCCAGTGACGGGAGGAGACCAAGAGCCAGGCAAGGCAGTGCACGCCGTGATCCCAGCTCTCGGGAGGCTGAGGCAGGACGATCGCAGAGGTTTGAGGCCAGCCTGACAGCGAGATCCTGTCTCAAAAAAACGAACAAAGGTAAATAAACAAAGTGGCTCCAGAGTCTCCTCGGAGCTTTCCGGAAAGGCGGAAGGAGCCTCATTCCACGCCAGGAAGCCAACAGGGTCACGCAGCCCTGTCCCCTCTACCTCGGCAGGGAGGGGTGGTGAGTACGAGGCAGGGGAACAGGCCTTGGGGACTCAGTCAGGATGGGCGGGCCATGGCTTGAGGACAGAGACTGGCCGCCAGCCCGAGGCAGCAGCCCTGGACCCCGAGGTAGTTTAGGTCCAGCCAGCCTGGCTGCTGCCAGAGTCAGGGGAGGGATCTGCGCAGTCCTTGTACTGAGTCTGGCAGAGCCCGCCCTCGTCCGCAGGCCGAGCCGGTGCCCACCCCGGCCTCTCCCGCTGCCCTGCATGAGGGCAGCCCTGCACACACACCTGGCATTGCTGCAGCAGGCGCCACCCCCGCTGCCCTGCGGCACCCAGGTGCACCCAGGGGAGGGGGCAGCCCCAATCTTCCGCCAGCCACTCTCGCCCACGGGCTCGCGTCCGAGGCAGGCCCGGGGTTCCTGGACCCTCAGCAGGACGCAGGGGGACAGAAGGGCCACCCCTACCAGGAAGCGGAGGCCAGGGCGCTTCTTGGAACTGAAGATCCATGCAGGTGGCGCACAGGTGGCCTGGAAGGGACGTGCCCGCCTGGGTCCTAACAAGTCCCACCTGCACCAACACACACCTGGCGTGTGCAGGCAGGCACACGCAGCAACACTCGAGCCCACGGCACCCCGTGTGCGCATGTGCTTCAGCGCGGGTGTGCCGTCGGCATGTGTGCACACACTACTGCACACCCACACGTGTACACACGCGTACACACACACAGAAGCAAATCCACCGGGAGCCCAGAGGGAAACAAGAAACCGCTCACGGAAACTAAAAATAGCGCAGCCTTCCGCGGCCACCCAGGAGGAACAGGAAGCTGCCAGCAGGAAAGAGGAGGCACAGAGAACAATCAGGGCGCACCTGCGCCCCAGTGCCCCGCTCGGGGAAGCAGCCTGATGTCCCAACATGGTGACAAGGAGGACAGAGGTGACCCTGCCAGACACACAGGGCTCCAGCCCCAGGTTCACGGAGTCTCCAAGCCCGGAAGAGGCCACCTCCCGGCCTGGCTGGCTGCTCCTGGAGTCTGCGGCTGCGACACAGTGGGGGAGGTAGCACCTGGGCCTGGGTCACAGGAGAGAGCCCTGTGCAGCCACCACCCTCTGGCCCTGGCCACAGAGAAGCTGTGTCCCCGTCCCCCGCCTGCCGATGACGACGACACTGAGGCTAGAGACGCGGAGGGCGGGCGGGGGACATGCGGCCGCTGCCTGCAGGGAATCCTGGTCCTCCCAGGCCGCGAGGCCTGGGGTGCACTGTGTTCTTCACGCCTGCTTCCCTCGGAGGCCGCAGTAGCTATTCAGGGACCACTCAAAATGCACGAAACCACATAAAACACACCCTGCCACCCAGTGCCAGCCACAAAACACATGTGCTGCGGGCCGTTATCTGCCAGCGACCCCTGGGGACCGACAGGCCCAGGACACAGAGCACAGCTGTGCCAGGCTCCCCAGGCCCCGGCGGGGCCCCGTCCAGGCAGGAGGGAGCGAAACAGAACCTGAGGTCCCAGTGCGGGCACAGGCAGGGGGGGGCGACCCATCCCAGTCCCTCGGCCACCCTGAGGCACTGGGGGGCCACCGTGAGCCCAGCCTCTGCGCTGGCCCCTGGCAACCCAGATGACCCTGCCCAGCAGGCCTGCGTTCAGAGGGAGAAGAGGAACGTGGAGATGGACACAGCACGGAGGTGACGTTTAGGGAAGGGAGCTAGCGGGGGACCAGCTTCCAAGCAGAGGCAAAAGGACTGAAGAGACAACATGGCCACGTGAGCAGGGGACAGTGTTGGGCTGAGGGGACAGGGAGGCCGCGAAGCTTCCAATTCCAACCCTGGGTCCCACCCCAGGGGAAAGGAGAAGGGTCTCGGCCTCCACAGTGTGTGGTGGTGCACACCTGTAATCCAGCACTTGGGAGGCTGAGGCAGGAGGATCGCCAAAAGTTCAAGGCCAGCCTGGACTACATAGAAAGACTTTCAAAAAAACACAGAAAAATAGCCATGCATATGGCACACACCTGTGATCCCAGCACTCGGGAAGCTGAGGCAGGAGGATGGCTGTGAGTTAAAGCCCAGCCTGGGCTACATAGTGAATTCAAGGCCAGCCTGAATTCAAGTGAGACACTGTCTCAAAAAAAAACTTTAAAAAAGAGAGAAAAGTAAGTAAGTGAAACAAAAAGTAAGAGCACAGTGGATAAGGTGTTATCTTGAATAGTTTCTTTTGCCACCCTCTGATCTTGCTTCTTTACTGCTACCTTTTGTCTGTCCGGTGCACATCCTGGCATAGCTTTTTCTGAATTTTTATGTACACTACTGCGAACCTGTTGAACCAGTGTCTGATAGTTTTGTTTTATTCAGCTAGCGATGTGCTCCGATAACCTGGCCACACAGCTCTAGCCTCTTAGTGCTAGCTAACGTTTGCCTAGAAATCCACCAGACCAGGAGCTCCCCAACCTCCTCCCTCTTAGCAGGGTAGGTGGGATCCTGCCTACTCCAGCCACAGCCATGGCCTCCAGCTACCGACCTCTGCCACAGCCTGGATCCCTCCTCCTTAGGAATCAGGAATTCCACCTCCTGGGCCTGTTTCGCAAAGCTGGTGTGAGAACCAATGAGACCTGGCTACACGCAGGGCTTTCCACACCCTCGTAATCACCTTTGTGCGTCTAATCCCGCTGGGAGGCCAACGGGCCTGGCCCACAGGGCAGCCAAGGAGGCCTGGCCCACAGGCTGCAGCCCCAACCCTGGTCCTCCTCTGTAGAGGAAGCCCAGCCCCACCCAGTGCGCAGACTTAGCGTGACTTGGCGACTTGACAGTGATTTAGGCGGGTTTCAGGGTGCATCAGGCCCTGTTCCTCCTCAATGGAGCCTGAGAAATGCAAATCACAGCCAGAGGCGGGAGGGAAGGCGTGGGGAGCTGGTGCCAGGGAAAGTGCCAGTGGGGCTCTGGGCACCGAGTCCAGGGGGTGTGGTCAGTGGACAGCGACAGGGAAGCTGGAACTCTCCCACTCCCCATGCCTCCAGGCCCACAGGCAGCAGCCTAACAGACTGGCAAGCCCCAAGCTATGGCAGGGGAGACACACACACACACTCACACAGAGAGATAAAAAGATATACAGCTACGTGGGGGCTGGGCTCAGGGTGCTTGCCTGGCAGGCACCGCCCCCGCACCTTGCAAGACAAAGATGTGTGGGCGAGCTGTGGGTAGTTCACACCTGCCGTCCCAGCACTCCGGGAGGCTGAGGCAGGAGGACTTCAAGTTCGAGCGCATCTCTACGAAGAGGGGGATGGCACGGCATCTCTGAAGAGGGAAATAAAACACAAGCAACTTTCTCCTTCTCCCTCTATTTCGATTTGTTACAAGCCAATATTCATGGCTTTTATGACCTTCTTTAAGCCAAAAAAAGCATATAAAATAAAAATCAAAGCACAAGGCCTCCATTCAGCAGCCCCCAGTACCAGCAGCCAAGGCGAAGGCCAGCAGCCACCGCACCCCACTCACTGCACCCCCGGGCGGCCTCCTTCGGCGCGGGAAGGCGCCAGGCTAAGCAGTGGCAGCCCGGCCAGGCGTGACTTCCTACCTCCCACGCTCGCCCCATGCAACCCCACAGCAACCCCCTTTCTCGTGCAAAGGGGTCACTCGGGGAAGCCCTGAGCTCAGGGGCGTCCCAGGGACGTGGAGAAAGTGGATGAGGGGTGGCTGTGTGCCCCAGCCTTGGTCCATCCACAGGTGACATCGCAGCCAGACAACAGCCAGGGGAAGAAGACAGCCCGTGACAAGCCCAGGAGTAGGCGGACCAGGCTGGGCATCTCGGTAGAGCCTACGCCTCGCTGGGGCCCCAGCAGACTGAGTGTCCCCTGCATGGTCACATGCTACCCCACACAAGGCGGGCCTTCTAGGGACAGGCGCCCTGCACCCGCTGGGTGCGCACTGTGTACACACGGGAGGTCACCGAGGCCCTGGGGCCGAGATAAGGTTCGCAGCGCACCGCTACTTGGAGAAGCGAAACAGCGACCCCGGGAGCCCTGCGGGAGGAAGGGGCAGCTTGGGCTCTGAGAGGCGGCGGCCCCTCCCCCAGGCTCCTCTACGCTGCCTTGGAGGATTTACTGGGACAAGCCTTAGACCCTCAAGACAGAGGATGGGAACAGTGGCTTTCCTGGGGGACCTGGGGTGGGGGTAAACGCCACAGAGCCAGATGGAAGCCACCGGACCCTCTGTTCACTCCCTCTGGGTCCAGGGCACAGGGGCAAAGGGAGGAAAAGTCTCCCTTCTTAAGAAACTCAGCTGAGAGGAAGAGATGTCAACTCTCATGACAACAGCCACATCTGTGCCCCAGCTCTGACCCTAGCTGGAATTTCAGCAAGGCCAGCCTCAGTTTCCCTCCTGTCAGCTCCTTCCCCCCACGGTGCTCTGCGGAGTCCCGGGCTTGGAGAACCCAGGCCGGCTGTCCACTTGCCCAGGCCACTGAGGGCAGAGTCTGGTGGCCCGGAGGCCTCGGTGTGTCTCCCAGGCTAACAGGGCGAGGGTGAGCAAGGCTGGCATGGGGGTGGGGGAGCAGCGCCCCCGTGTTCTCTGGGACCCAGGCCGCGCCTGCCCCCGCCTGCGGGAGAAAAGCGGCTTAGCCTCTCCGCCCACGCGCAGGAGGCAGAGTGGGGGTGCACGGCTGGCTGCTGCTGCCTCGGAGCTGGCTCCCGGGACAGCTCCTGGCTCGGAAGGTCCCTGCTGAGCCCCTGCTCCGGGGAAACACCCAGGGGCCCCCCTGATGCACCCTCCCCAGCCTCCCCGGCACGCGGGACACAAGTCAACACCGCACGCAGCCCTCCCGGGTCCTGTGCTGCCCGCTGCCCCAGCCTGGCACCCAGGGGTGGGCGACGGCCTGGTGTCCCCCGCTGGGCACCAGCTTCGGCGTCCCCAGCCCCGCGGGCCCGCTCCGGCCAGACCCACCTTGGCGACCTGCTGCCGGATAAGCGAGGGCACCAGGACGATCATCACGACGCCCAGCACAGCGCACAGCAGCCCCACGACGCCCAGCACCGCGGCCACCCTGCGCCCTCGGGAGCGGCCGCCCATGTCTGCGCGCCCTGGCGCACCGGGGGCTCAGCACTGCGAGCCCGGGTCGGCGGAGCACGGAGCGCAGCTCTGCCCGCGGCCGGCGGCTTTATGCGCCATGGCCTGGGCGCGCGCCGCCCCCGACAGCCGGGGCCTGGGGGCCGCGGGCAGCGAGCCGGGGACGGGGCGGGGCGAGGGCGGAGAGTGGGCGGGGAAGGGGCGGGGCTAGGCAAGGAGTGAGATGCGCAGTGGTGATTGGTGATGGGCGTGTCGGGGGCGGGCCAGATCATGCCCCGCCCATTCTCCGCGCTAGCCCCGCCCCGGACCGGGTTTGGGCGGGAGTCGGGAGTGCAGAGCTCTCAATGTCGCCTCCGGCGCGTCCAGGTACTCTGCCCTGGGACCTGCTCCCCGGCCATCGGGCCAATGGCTCCTCCTGACTCTGAGGAGGCATTCGTCAGCTCACCCCGGCCCGCAGAGCCTGGTCGGTGGTCACCGCTCAGACCCCACCTCCTGACTTGGTGCCAACCCCTCCACTGCGGCCTCCCCAGCCCGGGCTCCTGCCTCTGGGTTGCCGCTCGCTCAGCCCCGCACCTTATGGAAGAGGCCGCCCTGGCCTCAGCCTTATCACCCGGTGTGTTGTGTGCTTGGCCCGGGCCTTTGCACTGAGCTGCATCCCCAGGGCTGGTTTCTATTTTTCTTTTTAAAACAGGGTCTCCCGGAGTTGGCACAGTGCCCAGCCTGGGCTCAAAGTTGCAGTTCAGTGCCGAAGCCTGGCCAACCCCGGACCTCCGCATGGCTGGGCCCTGGTCTCAGCAGGTTCAGCACAGGCAATCTAACACCCCCCACACACACCCCAGTGCAGGGCCGCCGGAGACTCCAGGCTTAGTGGGGATTATAAGGCCATTTACCATGGCTGTGGTGAGGACTGACCACGCTGGGCACAAGTGGCCAGCTCAGTACAGCACCTGGAATATGTGTGCCCTTGCCCCTCTCCCAGTCCACACCAGTGCCCTCACCTTCTCCCTGCTCCTGAGACAGCTCCAGCTCTCACCCCAGGACCTTTGCACTTACTGTTCTCACTTCTAAAATGCTCTCCCCCTAGGCTGTGCATGGCTGACTCCTCTCCCAGGGCCAAGCTCCAATCCTGCTCCTCGCAGAAGCCTTCGGTGTCAGATCTGCTGTAAGGGGAGCTCCAACCTGCTGCAAGTCACTGCCTCTGCTTACGTGCTTCCTGGATGAAAGCCCTACTCTGTCCCCATGCTTCCTGCGGGTGATGTTGGTCTCTGCCCTCTCCAGTGCCTGGAACAATGCTCAGCACACGACCAGGCGCCTCAGTCAGTCCTTTAGGAACCCGGTGCCAAAGCACTGATTCACACGTTTACTGAGTCCCCGAGTTTTCATCGGCCTTGTGCCGGGGATTTGTCCCTGTAGGTTCTTGGAAAGGAGCCGCTTAGCTGCCTCCCAGGCCGGCCTGGCCTTGATGCCACCCCCTCCCTGGGTCCCCGCCCGCCCTGAGCGTCTCACCGACTGACCTACACCAGTGGCTCCTGAGCCACTCGGTTCTCAAGGTCCAGATGTGCGTGGCACTGACCTAACAGAGCTCAAGGCCGTGTGGCTGACAAGAGCCGTGGGCAGAGATGAAAGGAGGCTGGACACTCGGGACCCGCCTTGTGACCTTGCTTTTGGTGCCAGAGATGGCAGCGGAGGAAGAGATAAAGGTGCCATCCCCTGGAAAGGCCTTGAGAAGAGGCGGCCTCAGGAGAAAGGACAAAGTGACCGGACTGGGTGTCAAGGGTCCTGTGAAAGCCACAGCTGCTCAAGAGGCTGAGGCAGGAAAATTTCAAATTTGAGGCCAGCCTAGAGAATTTAGCAAGACCTTGTCTCAAAATAAAATCTTTGAAAAAAAATTTGGAGCAAGGCATGATGGGGCACACCTGTAATCGCAGCACTCAGGAGGCTGAGGCAGGAGGATCGTTGCAAATTTGAGACACTCCCTGCAGGATTGTTCCCATCCCTCAAGGCTGGCAGTGGAAGCTGATCTTTGTCCCAGCCCAGGACCCACGCTATCACCACTGGGCGCGGCCAGGACAAAGGTCCAGGCCCTGACGAGGCCTTGGCCAGCTGAGGAGCTGTGCCTGCCTCCCTGGACATGTCACAGTGTTGCGGGGGAGGACGATGGGGGAGGAGCACGGCCACCCACCCGCCCAGCCCCTCATCCATCCCTGAGCCAGCCTTTCCTGGACACCTACTGCATGCCAGGCCCGCTGGGTGCGGGTGCTGCGGGGAGAACATGAGGGACTCAGGTGGACCCCCGTCCCGGCTGCCTGTGAGCGGAAAGAAAAGAGCTTAAGACCAAGACCAAGGCTCACCCAGTACCGCAGGAGCAGCAAGCCAGGCTTCCGGCTGGGTGTGGCAGCCCTCGGGAAGCTGAGGCAGGAGGGTGGCAGGTCTGAGGCTGGCCTGGGAATTTCCAAAGGACACCCAGAACACGCAGGGCTGGGATGTGGCTCTGTGCAGAGCACCCCTGGGTTCAATCCTCAGGGACACAAAGAGGAGAAGGAAGAAGAACACACAAGCAGGACCCAGCCCTGAGAAACAGGAGCGGTCAAGGCGCAACTTTCTCTGCTGTTGACTTTTCTGCCTTTTTGGTGCTGGCGGTTGAACCCTTTTTATTTTGAGAGCGGGTCTCACTACATTGCTTGCGCTGGCCTGGAACTTGGGTCCTCCCCAGAGTGCTGGGACCACACCCTGGGCGCCGTCCCCTGAGCAGGTTCCCTGGGTGCTCCTGCCTGGTAGCAGATGCCACGGACCACACCCTCTGGCAACCATGAGCCAAAATGGACCTTCTGTCCTTCCGGTTAACTCTCTGGGACCGTGTCACTGACACAGATGATGCCAGGAAAAGCTCACTCCCTGGACAAGATTCCTGGGGCGCCCCCCTGGACGGTGCAGACCCCACAGTGGCGAAGCATCTGTGATCCCGGCGGCCTGGAGCTCTTGGTTCTGAAAGCATGACCGACCATGAAGCATCACGGAGGTCACCGTGACAGGGGGCACCACGGGACGACGGAGAAGGAGCCAAGAAGGCAGCTTGGGAGGCTGAGCCTTGATCCCACCTCTGCCCGCAGCAGAGGGCAGTGCCACACGCCTTCCTGTCCCTCTGGGACCTGCACTGACTCTTCTGCCAGGCGGCGCAGCGGAAATAAGCCAGGCTGGTGGCACACGCCTGTCACCACAGCCACTCTGGAGGCTGAGGCAGGAGGGTCACAAGTCACAAGCCAGTCTGGCAACTTAGCCAGGACTGTCTGTAAATAAAATAAAAAGGGTGGGACAGCTCAGGGGTGCAGCGCCCGGGACTCAACCCCCAGTATGGGGCAGAGGGGAGGACGAGGAGGAGGAGGAGGCAGAGGCAGGGACGCGGCCACTGCCTGAGCCTCGGTGACAGAGCCTGGGGTGCGCTGAGGGGGGCAGAGCCCTTGACCGCCTCCTGTGGTCACAGGAGTCAGAGCTCCCGGGTGCCAAGGGACGGGGTCCCCAAGTCCATGTTCCCCTGCCTCCTCCTGCCGGGGGCCCCACTCACACCCTGCTGTGTCCCCACACCTGTGACAGTCCCTCCCACAACCACCTTCTCACCTCTGGCTCTACGCCATTCCTGGGAGAGCCGGCATGGGTGGGAGGGGACCTGGGAAGGGTGGCCGGTGGGATGGACGGCAGGGAGATGGGGCTGATACTGACAGTGTGGCTCAGAGAGCTGCCAAGGTGCATTTACACTGTCATCCCAGCACTCGGGTGGCTGAGGCAGGAGGATCCACACAAGCTCAAGGCCAGCCTGAATACCTAACTCCAAAAAATCAAAAATAAAACGAAAATTTTAAAAAAAAAATGGGGCTGGGGATTTAGCTCAGCGGCATAAGCGCCTGCCTTGCAAGCAGGCAGTCATGAGTTCAATCCCTGGTACTGATAAAAAAAAAAAAAAATTAAAACGAAAATTAAAGAAAACAAGGTGGAGGGCAGGGCAGGAGTGCTGCAGGGACAATGTGAAGAGGAGGCCGGGCCCAGAGGACTGAACGCCCCCGGGTCGGGGGTTCTGGGGCAGAAGAGACCCCTGGCCCGCCCTCCAGCTGGGCTGCCCGAGCACTTGCCCTGAGTCTGGTGCCACCGCAGCAAGGTGTGCGGCTCCCTGTCTCCTGCGTCACGGCTGGGAAAGAGACGCCCGAGACAGAGGCCATGAGCCTGGTCCTCAGCCTGCCTGGCCGGCACATGGAGGGGCCCGACCTCGTCCACAGGGAGGCACAAAGCAGGGCTTTCCATGCCCTAGGATGACTGCTGAGGAACTGGGGCAGAAACGTGGGAGGATGGGAGAAACGTGAGCTTGGGTTTTGCTGACGGGACACCAGGCAGTGCCTGTGCCAGGGCAGGTGGCGGCAACTCTTCACCGCCTTACACTGGAATGAGCATGGACACAGTAACCCCCTTCTGGGTGCGGACTGCCAAGCGCCAAGAGGAGATCAGAAACAGAGACCTGTGTCCCTGATTAGCGATGGCCCGAGGCAGAGGCAGCCCAGCGTTCCTGGACAGGGGAGTATTATACAGCCCAGAAGAGGAAGGAAGTTCTCACACCTGCTACAACATAGATGAACCCAGAGGACATTTGCCCAGTGAGACACTGCGTCACTGAAGGACGAACACTGAATGACTCCATTTGCATGAGGTCCCTCGAGTCAGACTCTTGGAGACAGGGTGTGTGGAAGCTAGGTGCAGGAGAGCTGGGGTCCAAGGGGTTTGGGGTTCATCTTTTGGGAGGTGAGGAGTTCTGGAATGGACGATAGTCCTGGGTATACAAGACTGTACTCTCTGCCCCTGAACCATGCACTTCAAAACAGTAAATATGTAAAACTCAACAGCAGGACAGAGGGTCCCCATGTGGCCACAGTTTCGGTGGGTGGGGAGGGAGGGCTGGGGAAGAAGAGGCAGTGGGGTCTCCCTCAAGCACAAGAATGGATAGGCAGCAGACTTAGCAGTGGGGGCTAAGGACTGGGCACCCTAAGTTGTCCCAGGCCTGAGAGAAGAGCTGGCCAGGGCGACACAGTCGCTGATCCCCGGCGCACTGGCTTCCTGTGTCACCGGAAACGGGGCTGGGAGATTCGTGCTCTGCCAGTGGGGCCTGGCTCCTGCACGGCTGCCTAACGCCCCGGGGCCCCGGGACCCCTCCAGCAGACCACGGAGTTCCCGGGCCGGCGCAGAGGCAGCCCCCACGGTGTGATGAGCGGTGACCTCAACGCTAAGCCCCACTTGCCGTCAGTGACTCTAGGGACCTCCAGCAAGGAGCGATGCCCCAAACAATACCTCTGTCGGTCTAAGATCTAAAGCCAGAGTCAGCAAACTACACCCGCAGGGCTCACTGGCCCTGGCCTGTTGTTTAAATAAAGTTTTATTGGGTTTGGGCGTGATGCTGGCCACACATCACCCAGCACTCTAGGAGGCCGCAGCAGGAGGGTTCTAATTCCAGGCCAGCCCAGCCTTCACGGCAAGTTTCCCTGGCACGTGGCCTTGCCATGGCAGAGCTGCGTGTCTGCTACAGAGACGTCGCCGCTCTCAAATCCTGGCACAGCAGGGAGAAAGTTGCCGGTACCGCCGAGTTCTGGCAGTGACTTTGGCTTCAGCCAGCACCAGGTCTTGCTGACTTCCGATAAATCCGACCTTCTACACGGTTGCAGCTCGGACCGTACACATGCACGTGAAAGCCTTTTTTACTGAATTTAAGTAAATATTGTTGGTTGGTTGGTTTCGTGGTTTTTGAGACAGGGTCTTGCTATGTAGTTCAGGTTGGGCCTGAACTCACAGCAATTCTCCTGCCACAGTCTAAATGCTGGGATTATAGGCATGAGCCACCACACTCAGCTACAAATATTTTTAAGACAGAACTGTATCCCTCTTTTTGCTTGAAAACTAGACAGCGGGGCTGGGGATTTAGCTCAGTGGCACAGCACCTACCTGGAAAGCACGAGGTCTTGAGTTTGATTCCTGGTACCAAAGAAAACTCCAAACAGATGGAATTGCGCAAATAGCAATTACAAATAATTACAATTTTTTTATTGCTAGAAATTACTATCTTGAAGGAGTGTTAAAAATTATCTACGCAGGAACTAAATACTAGAGTTTTGCTGATGAAAACAATGCCTTAGGGGTTTTCTCAAGAATTAACTGGGGGGGGGCTGGTGATCAAACTCATCACCTCGTGCTTGCCAGGCAGGCACTTTGCCGCTGAGCTAAATCCCCAGCTCAGAATTTTTTAAAAAATGTGTGGCTGCCATGATGGCACACATCTCTGGTCCCCAGGACTCGGAAGCTGACGGGGATCACTGTGGATGTGAGGCCAGCCTGGGCTGCACAGTGAGTTCAAGGCCACTGAGACGCTGTCTCAAAAAATGTTTTTAAGTTAAAAAATAGTGTGCATGATAAACACTATCTGTTACTTTCCCAAAATTCTTTCTCTCCTCTCCATTCTTACGAGCAGAGGATCCACCTTCCTCCCAGCAGTCCGAGGCTCAAAACAGAAACCTGCAACCCAGCAGAAGGAAATTCTAGCCAGGTGTGGGGCGTGGATCAGTAACCAGCCCGCTGAGGGCTGAGGCTGCAAGGCTAAGCTCAGCCTGTGAAGGCCCAGGGTTCTGTCCCTAACAGAGACAGACAGACAGCGACAGAGAGACAGGGAAATAGAGACAGACACAGAGAGACAGGGAGAGAGAGACACAGCCAGACAGACAGGGGAGGAGAAGAGGGAAGAAACCAAAGGAAAAAACGAGAGAAAGGAAAGGAGAAAAGAGGCACTCCTGCCCTACCTAAACCAGTCTGCGAATACCGTTCCTCTCACCGTGATTGGCTGATGGCTGGACACGTGACTAAATTCTGCCCAATTAGACATGCGAGTACCTGCAGGGGGAATTCTGGGAGCGCTTCCTGCTAATAAGAAGCGGCAGGAGGCAGCGGCTCCCTGTCTTCCAGGCTGCCGGGCTCCTTCGCCTGTGCTGGGGGGTGGGGGGAGGCGGGAAGCGCCTGGGGCCTGAACCTGAGGCCCTGGAGCTGCCTGGCTCAGGACTCCCTGGGACCTGGGATTTGTAACCCGCTTAGTGTCCAGCTCCGAGCGTTGGTGCCCCCAGGACCCCGGCCAAGAGCATCTGAAAGCCCATTCAGATCCGCGGTCCCCGCCAGCAGCTTTACTGAGTCGTCCTGGTCGGGGAGGAGACCGAGTCCCGGGCTCTGGAGGGAGGCAGGGAGGGATCCCGGGGCTGAGGGGAGGCACAGAGCGGAGCCTCCGGCCAGCAAACACGGGATATATATATATATATATATATATATAGAGAGAGAGAGAGAGAGAGAGAGGTGTTTTTTTTTTGTGCCAGGAATTGAAACCAGGACGTGGCACGTGCTGAGCACGTGAGCCACCACGGGCTGAGCCCGTGAGCCACCACGGGCTGAGCCCCGCCCAATTCCAGACACGGGAAGCCACAGCAGCACATTTGCCTCCGACCAAGGCACACTCCCCCTTCAAACCCTTTCTAGGTGACTTGCGATACCTAACGCAATGTAAATGCTAAGCAAATAATTCTTCCATCCTGTCGCTTAGAGAATCAGGACAAGAAAAAGGCCTGCACATGCTCAGTACAAATGTCACCTTTTGAAAAAAGTATTTTTCAGCTACAGTTGTGAAATCTGCAGCCACAGAGCCAAAAGTGAGGCCTAACACTGAAAAATAAACAGAGTGACCCGAGAGGGGTAAGGGTGAGGCTTCCCTGGGACGGTGACATCCGAGGATAGAGCTGAGGGATGAGCTGCCCCCGGGGGACGGAGGGGACCATGCAGCAGCGGGCCTGGCCTGTGCAAAGGCCCTGCGGGACTTGAACTTGCTGCACCTGAGCGGCCGCACCGTGGGTGTGACAGTGGCCTGACGGGCAGCAGTCTGGAGGAGAGAGTGGACTCGCCATTGCCCTGCCCCTTTGGACTTATGTGTCCCGCCCGGGCTTTCTGACCCGCTGCAGCTGCTGACTCCGGTTCCACTTCTCTGTCCCACGCACACGTGATGACTTCTTGATCACAAGCCACGC
>PVJX010042847.1:0-13955 GCA_004027295.1 Dolichotis patagonum | reverse complement strand
TGGACTTGGGCATCACATAAATGAAGAAAACGGTTCCAAAGTAGAGAGTGACTGCAGTGAGGTGGGAGGTGCAGGTGGAGAAGGCTTTGCGGCGCCCCTCAGGGGAGCGCATCCTCAGGATGGTGATGAGGATGTAGATGTAGGACACTGCTATGACAAACACTGAGAACACAATGATGGCACCTGCACAAAATGAGGGAGCAACTGCAGGGACACTGACATCAAAACAAGAAAGTTCAACTAGAGGAGCAAAATCACAGAAAAAATGATTGACTCGATTTGGCCCACAAAAGGATAAAGAAAAGAAGGAAACAGTAAAGAAGGAAGCATTAATAAAACCACTTGTGTAAGTCACTACAAGTAACTGGACGCAGACTTGTGTGGACATTTTGGTTGAGTAAAGCAGTGGGTTGTGGACTGCCACAAAGCGGTCATAGGCCATGGCAGCCAGCAGGAAGCACTCAGCTGCTCCACAAAAACCAGTTGAACCCAGCTGGATGCCACATGCAACATAAGAAATTGTATTTGCTTCCACTAGAAAGTTTACAAGCATATTGGGTGTGACACCCAGTGAGAAGCCTATGTCTGCAAAAGCCAGGTTGCTCAAAAATAAGTACATGGGATGGTGGAGTTCTGAAGAGAGTCTGATAAAAATGATTGTGCTGAGATTACCAGATACGGTCACCAGGTGGATACACAGGATGATCACAAAAAGGGTGATTTTAAGAATTGGATCGTTTGTTAAACCCAACAAAATGAACTCTGTTACTGCAGTGTGGTTCCCATCCATAAGTAAATCCATGAGTCAATGTAGCAGCTGGAAAATAAACCTCTGATTAATCACTATATGAAAAAATTTATAATGTGATAGTTTTATTTTCATTAACACTTATGGACTGTCTTTATATTTAAGGATATTTGACTATATGGAATGGTGAGTATACCTTTAATATTAAGAATGATTTCTTCATAAAACTTGAAAAATTTTCTTCATTGGTCTATTTTCTTTAAGTATTATATTACTTATAAAATTGCACTTAAAGCTGAATATAAAAAATACAATACTGATAAGAGAACCACAAATGGCTGTAGAGCATATTGGAGAAAAGTTTTCAAGTAGCAATAACCAAGCCTCATATAAACTTCATTGGCTACAATATTGCAACTGCACAATATGCATAGGTTTCTTCAATAAAAACTTATATGATGGAAAACTTCATTATGTGTTTTATAAATGGTAAGTATACTGCCAAGAATTATATATATATATACTTATAAGTATATATTATTATATTTTTCATAAAATGGTATTATATGTTCATCATTATTTTTTAGCCACTTAGTGGATTCTGAATGATATCATATAAATTGTACAAGGATTCACAGCAGTGTTAAGTTAGTATATAAATCCCAGGAAGTCTAATATCATATTCCTTTAGCAACTAAAGGAGCATAGTTAAATAATAGTCACTGTGAAGTCCAATACATCTGACAATGTCTGAATAACAGGTTCATGTAGGCCTTCAGACAGCTAATGTGTAACCGAGCCATGTACTCTGTTTTTGTACACTTCACACTTATCTATCAGTTAAATGTGACTATATTTAATAAGAAGAAATAAAATTGTTTTTTAATACTAAACCAGGCAGAAATGTTAAGTTACAAGTATAAAGGAAGTCATCTACTATACATTCACTGGATATTTTTTACATATTTTAAATTAAAAATATTGCCCTATTTTGTAGCTCAAAAAAAATTTAATTTGAAAGATTAAATTCATTTGAAAGAATTAAAGCATTTCTTATTAAACAGGTTATTTCTGATGGGTATTTTTGTAGCATGAATCAATATTACTTTCAACATATTATGTAGCTAGACTAAAGAATGGGGATGATCAGTAGAGTCATGGCTGCACTGTCCCGCATTTAAAAATTTTCTGAGTTTATAAGCCAAGTTTTTCCTATATTTGCCTTTAATCTAAAGCATTGAGATTCATGTACCAAGTCTTTCTATAAAGGTATTTTTTAAATATTTTTAAATTTTAAGCCTTCAGTTTAAATCTTTAAGTATCAACAAATACCCAAAACATCCCAAAGCTTTCATTTTGTCATATTCCCAAGTCTGTGCTGAAAGACCATATGGGTATCTTTCTTATGGATAAATAGCTGAGAAATCTTGGCAATCTGGATTGTGATAGCTTATTCAACTGAAAGTAATGGTAGAAACAGAGAAAGTCAACCAAAGTTGCCCACTAGCTGGTAGCTTAACTATACAAGCTCTGTTTTCATACCATGCACTGTAAGTACTGATAACTTTAGAGAATAAAGTTTGCTCAAATGGTAAATGAAAATAAATAAGTCAGATTCATTAACAAAAGCCAAAGTCTTACCTCCTGGAATTCAGTAATCTTTTTACAACAAGGCTGATTCATAATATTTATAGAACTACTTTTATTTTCATTGTCTTTTGGGGATAAACCTCTGAAGACACTAGAGAGTTAAACATAAATTCAAAATTATCATGGAGCATCATTATTTTTTGTAGTGGATACCAAGCATTTAAGTTCACACAAAATATTCCAACTAAACTTTCAAAACTGTCAGTTCTCAAGTGGACATTTTATTCTTTTGTTTCTATCTAACTCTCCATACCTAACTCCATCAGTTTCATTTAATAATTACTGGAGAATGTAACATATATTTTATAACTCACCCTTGCTCATGGATAGGAGGAACCAACATTGTGAAAATGGCCATACTTTCAAAACTGTCATACAGATTTCATGGAATCCTGATCAACAATACAAGCATGTAGTTGCTTTTGTATCTTAGTTACTATCAACTCAACCTGTCCTCTGAACCCACCAGTTGTTTATGGGGGTCTGGAGAGTGTTTGATTCTCAGCCCCTGTGCTGTTAGGCTCACGGGAGGCCTTATCTGACTTTTCTCTTCCTGGAAACTGCATGGCTTGTGCAGCTTACCAGAAAGGCTGGCTAGTTGGCTTATTAAAAGTTTTTGCACATAAAGGAATCACCATCACAGTGAAAAGAAATCTCATAAAGTAGGAAAGTATTTTAGCCAACTGTCCCTCAGACAAAGGACTTCTATCTAGAACATTTAAGGATTAGGAAAAAAATCAAGTTCCCCAAATTCAAATATCCAATCCAAAAATGGGCATCTGAGATGAATACACACTTCTCAGATGAAGAAATACAAATGGTGAGTGTACATATGAAAAAAATGTTCAACAATATTGATCATTTGAGAAATGCAAATTAAAACAAAACTGAGATTGTGTCTCATCCCAGAAAGAATGGCTATCATCAAGAAATTAACCAGTAAAAAATGCTGGTGGGGCTGTGAGGAAAAAAACCTTTTTCCACTGTTGGTAGGAGTATAGATTGGTACAACCACTGAGGAAATCAGTGTGGAGATTCCCCAAAAAACTAGTATTGGAAATCCCATTCTAGTGAGCTATTCTCCTTCTGGGTATTTTCCCAGAAGAACTAAAAACATCATATCACAGCAATATTTGTACACCTATGTTTTTAGCAGCACAGATTGTGATAGCTAAACCTTGAAAACAACCCACATGTCCATCAAATGAGGAATGGATAAAGAAGATGTATTTTTATACAATGAAGTATTACTCAGCTATAAAGAAGGATAACCTCAGAGAACCAGCAGCGTCATCTGAGATCTGCACCATGTTGGAACTTAGGGTGTTGAGAAACCAAGCAATCAGCTCACCACCCTGCCAAGCAGCTCTGGCCTGGCAAGCTGCAGCAGCCCCAGGGTGAGAACCAGCAGTGTTTCCTGAGATCCACATCATGTTGGAACTTGGGGCACTGGGAAACCAAGCAACCAGCTCACCACCCTTGTCGGTGGCTGTGAGTCTACCGGCACGAGTGCTAAAACTCAAACATCCCCTCCCCCACCCCTGCCCCAGTTAGCAAGTGGGAGCCAGAGATCTGAGCATCTCTTGGAAGTTTGACCATATGCAATATAGCAAATAAGGGGGATTTCCTTCTATCATCTCTTTCAAGGCAAATATTTTTTATCACTGTCTTGCTTTGTTTTGATTATGATATTGCTCTATTCAATATTCTGATTTGATAAGTTCTATAATGTCCTGTATTTCCTTTAATTTTGCTATACCTGATTGAAAGAACAACTATCATGAAGATAATGAGATATACTAGTACCTATTACTGTTATCCAGGTAACCTGCTGTGAAGTTCTATACCAATTTCACTACACTGTCCCAATTGGCTTTGTTCTGTCTTGTTCTGTTGTGTTTTACTACCTTCAAAATAATTTTAAAAAATTTAAATTTTAAAAAAAGAAGAATAAACTCAAGAACTTTATAGATAAATGGATGCAAGACCATATTCATGAGTGAAATAAATAAGACTCATGCATAAACATCATATTGTCTCAGTAGTATAAGAAACTCAAAGTGAAAATATGATCCAAAATGCACAATATATATTGTGAAAGGAGAAGAAACTGCTCAAAAATAAAGAACAACTGTTACAGAGGAAAGAAGAAAAGCAGGAAGTGAAAAGAAAACAGATAGATAGATAGATAGATAGATGATACCTAAGATAATTACAATAATATCTATTATTTCATTGAAAGGAATGGTTTGTGCTTATATTGTTTGATCAGATTTTCATGTCCATATCTTGTGATCTGAGCAACTACTTTGAAGATAACAATATGTAATATATTAACCATTGCTAATTCCCTGCTATCTTGTCTTTAAATTCTGTATCAGCTTTTATTGTTTTTTCCTTTAAAGTAAAAAAAAAAACTAGCAGTCCTAAACAAAATGATACAAAATATGAATGACAAGCATAAATGTAAGAGACCATTATAAGTTCTATAAAGAAATTCAGATTAAAAAGTAGATTAAAAATATGGACATCAAGGGTAACCAGCTCGGGACCCCTTTTGTCTCTCTCTCAGACAGAATCTTTCTTCCTCTCAATAAATATTTCTACTCTTAAAAAAAAATGGACATCAGAAGTAACCAGTGTGAGGACAGAACTAGATAATAGATCTGATATCAGTAAAAAATTAATGAGAAATACCTTAAAAACAACAGGAGAACATGAAAAATGGAGCCAACAATTTGTAGATAACAAAAATCTAATCTAAGATTAATTGAAATTAGTGAAAAATCAAAGGACAGCACAAATGACATTAAAAACCTATTTACTAAAATAATAGTATACAGCATTCCAAATAACAGGAAATAATTTGATGTAAAGCTAACAGAGGTATGTAGAACTTCAAGTAGCCACAATCAGGAAAAAAAAAACCGCTCCATGACACATCACAGTCAAAATCCTGAAAGTCCCACTCAAGAATACAATCTTAAATGTGATTGGAGATACTTAGTAGAATTAAAATTACAGCATAATTCTAACAAAATCCTTAAAGCACAGGAGAAAAGAAAACAATTTCCAAGCCAGGCTGATATATCCTGCAAAACTATCTTTCAAATTTGTTGGAGAAATAAGATATTTTCATAACAAAGATCATCTTACAAAATTCATGACCACTAATTAGCACACCAAAAATTCTGAAGGACACCCAAGAAAAAGGCCATGAAGCTAACAGTAAAAAAACTAATAGAATTAATACATTAGGAAAGATGAACAGTTAAGAAGAGCGAAAAAAAGAAATCAACAGCAAAAAAATAATGCAATGGCAGAAATAATGTAGCTGAGCAATAACTCTCAATGTGAATTGTCTCAGTTCCCAAATGAAAGACACAAACTAGCAGAATGGATCAAGAAACAAAATTGAATTATGAGCTGCATATAAAAAAAACACATTTAAACCAAAAAGATATTCATAGACTAAAAATCAAAATATTAGAAAATCATGTACCAGGGAATGGGAAACTGAAAAAAAAAAAAGCAGGGGTAGCTATTCTAGATTCAAAGTGCATCAATCTAAAACTGATCATAAGAGAAAAAAGAAGGCCACTAAATATTGGCCAAGGGGACAATCCAATGGGAAGAGAAAATAATTATTAATATATATGAACCAACCAGTGGGGAGCCCAACTTCATAAAATAAGTAGTACTGCACACAAACAATCAGTTAAGCATATCAACATTATAGTGGAGGGCTTCAATACTTCATTATCAAAAATGCACAGATCAGCTAGACAAACAAAACAACAAATAAGCTTTTTCCAAGCCACCAGACCCACCTGTCCTAATTAAAAAAAATAATAATAAAGACACTAGTTATATTGAGGAAATAAGTCAAATAAGTAATAAATTAGTTTAACAAAATTTTGCAGAGACTTAAAAAATATCAACAGTGTTCCACTCCACAACAACAGAATACACATTCTCAGCAGCACATGGCACTTTCTCCAAAATAGACCACATACTACCCAATAGAGCAAACTAAGTAAATTCAAAAGAAATTAAGCTATACCAAGCATATTATCATATCCTAGTGTAATGAAACTACAAATCAATGGCAAAAGAAGCACAGAATATATGTAAATGCCTGAAAGGTAGACAGTATTTAAATAATTTAAATAATCAATGAGTTAATAGAAGAAATCAAAGCAGAAATAATAGTTTCTAGAACTATACATTAATGCCAGTAAAATATACTAGAATTTATGAAATACATGAAAGCAGTCCTAAGAGGAAAGTTATAACTATATATACTCACATCACAAAAATAGAGTAAACCCAAGCAAATAATGAGGTCCTAAAAAAATAATAACAAACTCAAAGGTAGCATAAGGAAGGAAACTATAAAGATCAGAGTAGCAGTCAATGAAATTGAGAACAAAAACGATACAAAAAATTAATGAACTCAAAGAGGTAGTCCTATAAAAGAATAAGCAAAATAGATGACCTTTAGAAAGCTCATCAAAAAAAAACAAGAAAGTAAAATCATAAAGGACACTATTGAAATCAAGATTATTAACCAATCTTTCACAAACCTTTAAGCCAAAACATTGGAAAATTCAAACAAGAGATTCTTAAGTATATGTGAATTACAAAAACTGAACCAAGAAGATGTTAAAACTGTATAATCCAATAGCAAGCAATAAAGATGTAAAAACTGCATAATCCAATAGCAAGCAATGAAATTTTAAATGACATTTTTAAAAAAACCTATAAACAAGCAAACTTCAGGTTTGGATTAATTTGCTGCTGAATTCTACAAAATCTTCTGGGACTATCTAACACCAACACTCTTCAAGCTCTTTAATGAAATTAAAAGGAAGGGACTATTTCCAAAGTCATTCCTGAAGCTAGCATTATGCTGATTCCAAAACCAGACAAAGATTCAAGCAAAAGAGAAATGTAGTCAATCTCTTGAATGAATATAGATACAAAAATTTTCAACAAGATACTGGCCAACAGAATGCAATAGTTCATCAAAAAGACCATATTTCATCACCAAGTATATTTCACACCAGGGATGCAACCATGGTTCATAAATCAAATATGATAAGTCACATAAAAAGGACAAAAGTGTTGTGTCATCTCAAGAGTCAGAAAAAGACTGACAAAATCTAGCATGCTTTCATGATTTAAAACAAAACTGAAGGAACTAAATAGGTATAGAAGGACTTTTATGTTTGTGTCTGGGTGTCCCCCAACCCAAAGCCTCATGCAGGCATGGAGGCGGCTGAATCTAGTATTTATGACTGGTTCATTGTCTAGAGCCAGGCTTGGTTGTGTAAGTACTTCACTCACCTAGATTTGGATAGTTGGCATACAATATAAGGGAGAGAAAGAGGAGTGTGTAGCAACCAGCGCAGCTCTTGAGGTTCTTGGGTTGAAGGACCACAAGAGGTTGAGAAAATAAAGAGACAAAACCAGGGTCAGGTGGAGCCTTTATTCTCCTAATGAGAGGAAAGGAATTGTACCCTCACTGTAGGGGCATTTATATATACCTTTTAGCAATTTAATGTCACATAATACTTCACTGTACTAGCAACCCACCAGGCTAGGTGTTTTCTGGGCTGAAGCAGCCTCTTTACCTGACTTGCCCTATGTGCTCTTTGTTCTTGGAATGGTCATGCTCCAGCCTTGCATGTATGGTCAGTTTGCAGCTTCAATGGCTTCAATAGGAGTACTTTTCCCTTTTTCCCTTTTTGGTCTTGTTGCTTACAGCTGCCACGAATGACTGCCCCTTAGTCAAACCACCTTGCCTTGGAGCCAGCTGAGTATGGACTAAAACTTCCAAAAACCATAAGCTACATAAACCTTTCCTTCCTTCATTTCGGGAGTCAAGTATTTTGTCCCAGCAACAAGAGAAAAGTAACCAAGACAAGGACCTCATCTCAACTTGATAAAAGGCATTCATGATAAACCTGCTACCAGCACCATATTAAAAGCAAAAAACTGAAAACTTCCCTTCTCAAATCAAGAACAAGATAAGAATGCCAACTGTCTCCATTCTTTTTCAACATAATACTCAAAACATTAGCTGGAGCAATTAGGCAAGAAAATGAATTTATAAATTAAAGAAAGATGTAGTAAGTATATTTTGTACATCTTTCATTTTTAAGAAAATATGTATCAACTTATACATTTCTTTGGGTTTTGTTTTATTTTTATTTTAAAGGCTACAATGAAAACCATAATTTATCACATATACAAATCACAAATAACCTTTTTGAAAAAGAAAAAAAGATATGCATAGGAAAGGAAGATCTCAAGCTATTATTTGCAGCTGGAATGATCCATTGTAGAACAACCAACAAAGCCACCAAAAGACTCCTAGAGTTAATAATAAAATTCAGCAATGTATCAGGATACAAAATTAATGCAAGAAAGTGAAACTCATTATTTTATATAAATAATACACTAATATAAACAGAAGATATTTACATAAAATTTCCTATAAAAATCATATATTCCTAACAATATCTGCAAAATCTACAGTTATATTTCATTTTATCTTCCTCATGTACATTTCTGTTTCTCTTTACAAGATAAAGCAATGAGAAATCACTATAAGAAAACAAATAATGGGAAGTGTCCATTGTGTATTAATGTTCTATTTTATTATTTATTACTTGTATAATTCTTTTCTTTCTACACCCTGTACTTTATAATACCATTCTTCTTTAGCTCATTAAAATTAATGTAAATCTTATTAATTTTTCACATTTTTCATTGCGTGAATTTATTAATTTCCCTATAAAACTATGTTTACAGTGGGCTTTTATATGTAGAATTTTTCTTATCTTTCACTTGTTTCCTAAGTGTATTTTCTTCTTTGAGCCATGCTTTATTTAATGAGAAATTAATTCACTTACCAATAATTAGGGATATTTAATTATCTTTTTGTTGTCAATTTCTAGCTTTATTGCTCTATATTTAGAGATGACACTTAAAACTATTTTTAAAAGTTTATAGTTATGTTCTCTTCCAATTCTACATCAATTTTCAGAAGTAAAATTATTTTAATTTATCCTTTATACTTGTTTCCTGTGTCCTAAATATATATCTAATATTTTTTATTGTCATTCAGATTTTTTACCTTATGCTACTTGAAAGTTGGTGTAAAATCTTTTCTGAGAAATCAAAGTGTTAGTTTTTTATTTGATTTAGCTCTGAGGTTAGTTTTAATTTTTCCTCAGATAAATTATTTTTTGAACCAAGAAGGTAAACATGTGCCAGTAATATTGAGATAGCTTTAAAGATATACATTGTAAAAAAATCTTAAAAATTAAAAAAAATATAGTAAAATCAATCAACAGCCAAAAATTATAACTTCATTCAACTGCTATCTTTAGCATATCCTTATTAATAATATGGTTTTGCCTACAGGTTGATGATATTTAAAAAGTAAAATAAAAAATAAACTAGAAAAATGCAAAGACTAGTAGTCCTCTTTTTGAGAATCTAAGGATGTTTCATAATTTCTGAAAATTCCATGCTTAGCACACAGAGTAGCTGACCATTTCTCAAACAACACCATTCAGGTTGCTTGCATGCTGCCTATGATGAATATGAAAATCTAAACAGTACACTTGTTCAGAATTCTATACTGAAAGTACATAGCATTTAAGGTCTCTGATGTCATGCCCTTTCCCCACAGGTTAATGGGTTTACAAGATATTCATACCTTTTAAGACCAAATATTACCATGCTGAGCTTATTTTCCCTAAATCCTAACAAAATAAAATGTCAGCTGTGTCACTTGCTAATTTTTATTGCTAATAAAAATGATTCTTTATTATAAAATGTATCTGGACTATAAGGACAGTGATGAAATATAACTTATTTTATGCTAGCAGTTTCTGCTGGAGGACTATGATTGTATAACTAGAGGCTTTCATTAGTCCAACATTTGCAGGGACCCTGGAATGACATCTGACATTATAAGATCTATTGGTTCCAGTTAGGGTCATGTAGCTTCTAAACTATAATTCTCTCCTTCCTGAGATAACATGTGCAATCCTTTCTAAAAAATTATGAGAGCTATGCTCACAAAAAGAAATGCTTGGCTTAATTAAGCTGAAATGTTAAATTTTTCAGTTACAAAGTTCTGTATAATTATTGTACATATTGTTTAGTCATTAGTTTTAGTTTACTATGATTGTATGCATTTCAAATGGACTTTTAAGTTTTGGATCAATGTTATACTGTGGTCTATGTTGATTTAATCCTATGTCTTATATCTTCATGCTTTTTTTTCTGTTATTTGTTGTTTCCAGAGGCCCCCATATGCGATATAGTATTTCTGCTTGTGATTAGTTCTCTCTGTTTATTTATAAGAATAATTGAGGTTTGAGTTGTTCATTTGCTTATTTACTTGACCCTGAAACATCACTTGTTCTTGCCTATCTCAGACACAAGTTCAAGTTGTGAGATTCTCTAGACCTCTGTCTGAAAATCTGGGTATACATTGGTTGCCTACAGTTTTCCTTCATCCTGAGAATATATGTGAAATATATAAATAGAGGCATGGCTTAGATTTTGAGTTATGTCCCTCTCATCCCCCCAAAACATTATATCTACAGCCCACATTACTAATACTCTCTTCTGATTTGACAAACTGTTACTGCAAAAGAGTTTTGGGGTGTTAGATCTACTTCTTGGGTTCTTACACATTCCAGTAATGCAATTGCTCACTATTTTGTAGGATGAATTTTATTTTAAAAGTACTTATCATTTTGGGGATTGATTAAAATTACCAGCTGCAAAAAACAGCATAGGTAAAAACCATACATGGGCCACCGCCAGCAGGAGAACAGCCAGACCTCAGCATTTGGCTGGTGAGTTAGTTTCATTCGTGGAATGTGGAGGAAGAGAACAGGATTCACCAAGTAGCAAGCCCTTTCTGCAAACCAGCACCATGTGCAGGCCACTGCTGGCAAGGGACATTCAGTCCCTTCTGGCATGAGGACTGGAAAACAAGAAGAGCCATTCCCTGCTCCCTACCCCATAAGCGACCAGCTGATCTGGAGAAAAAAGGCTGTGATGATAGCTATTGAGGTGAAATGCAATTTGATGCTTGTGGTGTTTTAGTGTTTCAACTGACCTTACAGGTTTAGGGCCAGTGGTCTGATCATCTATTCAGAAGATAGTGGTACACAGTATGGCATTTAGGGAGATCGCCTTCTGAAGGTGGTAGCCATTGTTAATTCCCTATTATCTTGTTTTGAAGTCCTGTATCATTTTCATTGTTATGTTGGGTTAGGTTTTGTTGTGCTTTGTTTTATTTGATTTTGTTATATCTGATGGTATAATAGCAAGATATATTATGGTAGCCATTTTGGATTTTCAATTGACTTGTTTTGAAGTCCTTTGTTTCACTCATTCTTTTGTTTTTATTGGTTCTACTCTATTCTTTTCTGTTTGATTTTTACTATGTCTGAAGGTATCTGCAGCTATTTTGGAGACAAGAGGCATTATACTATTATTGATTTCATAGTGTTTTGAAATCCTGTACCACTTACAAAGGTTTGTTTTGATTGGTTTTATTCTGTTTTATTTTTCTTGGTTCTATCCTCTATAAAATAAAATAAATAAAATAAAATAATAAATTAAAATAAAATAACCAAGACTGTTATTGTTGGAACAAAAGCCTCAAGGATGACTTACATGCATGTAGTAGGCTACTAATCCAACTGTACACAGGTAAGATCATATTAGATATGAAATGTCCTCACTTCCTGTCATTCTTTATCTGGTGTCATGTTCCCAATAAGATCTGTACTCACTCCTAGCCTGGCATTTAACTTCTTGCTCTTGGCACTGCTCTTCTTTTGTTTTCTTTTTTCTCTTTTTGTTTTTACCTTCTTAGTACTTGTCCCCTTCTTATCATCTATATCATCTGTTTTTAAGATGTATTGTCTGAAGCATATACTACATAAGAGATAAATTCAATCCTGTACTCCTTACTTGTAATGATAATCATCTGGAACACTGACTGCAATGTAAGCATCATTCAATGTAATTCTGAATAGATGCAAAACAGAAAGGGAATGAGTGAAAAGATTATTGTGATTCATTCTATCAGAAAAAAACACAAAAGTTGTTTCTGAGACAAAAAGGAGTAGAGAAGAAGAAATCAACATAAAATTTGTCAGCATATGAAGTTTGCTTATGTCTGTTCAGGGATTGTCACAATTGGAAGGAGGAGACGCAACCCTGCATGAGCAGCATGAGCAGCCGGTAGGACTGACAATAAAGTCACTGTGGAAGTCTGTGCTTCACAGTCGTACTATCATGATGCAAGGTGTGTTGTCTCCTTGTAAATTATTATTTGTTTTTGTTTAATTTACTCACTGGGAGTACTCACTGCTCAAAAGGACTCAACTGTTTGATCTGCAACAAGAACTCACAGGTTAGTGAGGAATGGCTCATTCTGCTCTTCTCTCTAGATCTTGTATTTGGGCTGACCTCACAGGTCAGGAATTTTGTGTATCCAAAAAGCTCATCCCTCACACTCAAGCCTTCTGCAAGATGACCATTCCCACTCCTTTTACTGTATGATTACACTTTGTTATTTCTCTTAGAATGTTTTCTGTTGTAGCTAGAGTTATCAAGGTAAGCAGATATTTAAATATACCCCCATCTTATTATATACTAAAACATGTATTACTTAGCTGTCTATGTGGTGCCAAGTAGCGCAGATCATCAATTTATAAAAAGAAATTGTTTCTTTTGAAGGTTTCAGCACATGATCAGATGGCTGCATTGCTGGGCCTGTGGTGGGGCTTCAAGGCAGAAATACGTTACCAAAAAAAAAAAATCAGTCTTTGGTTGAGAAACAAAAAGGACAAAAGAAAGGAAGAGAGCCCCATTATCCCCTAATAGGGCATACACTTAGTGAGCTAAATACCTGCTCCCTGGCCCCCAGTTCTCAAAGTTCTATCACTTCTTCTAGTACCATGCTATGTACCATCATTTTAACGCATCAAACTTTCAGGAAGTCCTATTACAGCAACATATAATATACTTAACTTATAGCATAGAACAACCTTTGAAAAATATAAATATAATCGTAAAATAATTTGAGGCAGGTTTTGCCCCAAATCATTAAATTCATGCTCTAAATTATAAATTTTCTTCAGGTTTATTAAAGATAACTTGTTATGAGCCTCTGGCTTACTTTGTCATCTGAAAAAGGAGCTCTTATCTTTCCCAAAGCATGCTACATTGGTTAATATATATACATGAATATATTTCAATCAGGGATACTCAGTTTCTTTGATTATTATAGTATGTGATTTTATTACTATATCATGTCCCACAAATAAAAGATTTCATTCAAAAAATATCTTTCTACTAAGCAGTCTCTTCAGAGCTCCCTTAATTTCCTTGTTCCTGAGACTGTAGATGAGGGGGTTCAACACAGGAATCACCACCATGTAGAACACAGACACCACCTTGTTCTGGTCGGTGGAGTAGCTGGACTTGGGCATCACATAAATGAAGAAAA
>PVJX010042846.1:0-13952 GCA_004027295.1 Dolichotis patagonum | reverse complement strand
TTGCTTTTTTTTTTCTCTTTAAATAAAATTAAAAAAAAAAAAAGACCTGGAAAAGACTACCTGGGCACCTCTCTTTGAATGCAGAACAATTGCTTCAACATTAGTTAAATTGAGTCTTATTTTCATGTACTGATATGTGCAGAGCTGGCTATGATATTTTTTTCTGTCTTCAATTGGCTCTAAACAATGCAAATAAGGCTAGCTAAAATACTGATATGTGATCTTTAAAGCCAGTCTCCTGTTTCCTCACATGGTGCTTTCTGTAAAAGATTCGATCACAGCAGGGTGGCAGAGCCAGTAGGCTCCAGGAATGTCAGCTAGGTATGACCCTCAAAGTTAAGAGACTATAAGTTTCCAGGATACACAAGTTTACATATCAGAAACTGAAGCAAAAGCCTCCTAAATTCATTCATATGCTATCCCAATGAAGTTATGTAGACTAGTCTTTTTGCTTATCTCCTTGCATATTACAAAGTTGCTTTTCTCCCCACCAGACTAGCTAGCTCAGGTTACTCACCATCCTCACTGTCACTCATCCTTGAACCACTCCCTTATTCATGGGATAACAAATTCTGGGAGAGACTTTGGATCAAGGCCTTTGTTCACATATCCTCATTTGGATGGGGCTTACGACCCCTTGGCTGCTCTTAACTTTGAATATGTCTTGGTGTCTTTACTTTCACCATGGGTTGCATTAGAGCTGGTGGATTAAAATTAACTTGCCAGGATTCCAATAACATTTATACGGGATTACAAATATAACTTTCTGGAGTGTGGGAAAGACTAAAAAAGGAATTACAATACTTGGATCACAATATTTGATATTGGAATTACAATAAAGACCTCTCATTAAACCTAATTGAAATGAATTATGTGATTGTCCTTTAATCAATTTTTATCTTTCATTCACTAATTCTCTAGAACCTTGTTTTTTACCTTCCTTTCTCCTTTCTAAATGTCATTTTTGAACCTTCAGCCAGGTTTTACCATCTAATATAAATTCTGTTGTACTCTTTGTAATCCATCTACCTCTTCATTTCTTGCAGCATTTCTTTTGTATTGAAAATCAAATTATAACATACTTTGTGAGATAGTAAATATGATACACAGTAGGTGTTCTAGGTTGAGTAAGTCAAAATCCTTATCAAAAAATTCACAGTTCATAGGAGAAACAATATGCAACAATGTTCATAATATTACTTTATTATTTTTTAATATTCATGGAATCTGAGGTGATGTCTCCTCTTTTATTTTTTGGTCAGGGAGTTGTTTCTACTATCTTTGTTACCTTGGTTACAGACTTATAAATTTCACTGATATTTTCACAAATTTTGGTTTTGTTCATTTTCCCCACTGACTTCCTGTTTTCCATTATTCTATTTCTGTTCTTTTTTATTCATAAAAATGTATAGTTTTTATTTCATAAGCATTAAGCAGAAAACAAAACAAAACAAAAAACACTGCTCCATGTCCTTCTCCTTCATGCAAACAACTCTCAGATGAGATTCTTCAAATTTTGTTTTTTCCATTCTAGTACATTCATTGCTTCCTTGTCATCAGATTCAACTTTGGCAAACATGGTTTTGGGCTGAGTCTTGGAATATGATGGAGAAACCCAATATGTGTTGTCTTCTACTGCTTTGGCAAAATGTCTTCCCGGGGATTACTATAGTCTGTCTTGTCCAAAGCAATGTTCTTCACAATGTAGGATGACACAGTCCATCACAGTCCACAGTCCTGGGGGATTCCAACTCTCCCACCTCAGCCTGGACCTGCTATAGGAGGTTCGGGTTTGTGAGACTTGAGGGGTCTGGTCTGTTCTTCTCCAGCTATTTCCTTGTACTCTGCTGATGGGGCTCATGGAACATAGACAAGGCATGAGGGATGGTAATGTGGTCTCAGCTTGTTTCTGCTTCTGCTGGGTTTTAACCATACATAATGTTGCTCCCCTCTCATTCTGGTTGGGGTCATAGTAGACTTTAGCCAATCTATTTGCAGTTCTGACCATGGATGCCACAGGCAGAAGACAACATTCACATCTGTGATGTCTATTTCTTACATCTTTTGGAAAGTCCTACATTCAAAGAAAACAAGTTTGCCTCTACCACATCCTCTTTGAAATGAGGTGCCAGTGACTGAGTTTATTATTTGGACTGAAACAGCAGTCAGTCATTGGGAACATGATGGGAAGACCTGAGACTGAAAAAAGTGGGTTATTAAATTGTTGGATGTCTCATAATTTTAATGTGTCATCATCTCCACAGAGGCAAGGAAATTACCATCATAAGAAAAAGCCACACAAGAAGTGTCTGGGCCTGGGTCACAAGCCTGTTTATAGTGGAATTTAAGATGAACAAGTCAAATTTTGACCCCAGATCTTTATGTTTCCAATCTGGCAGACAGCTGCTATGAGGTTTCCATCTCTACTACATGTGCATGTAGTGGGTATGACTTTTTTACCCTGCATTGTCTGTGGCTTAAGTACACTTTTTTTTTTGCTTCTTCAGATTTTCAACCTCCCATGTTCTCACAATCATAATCATATCATTTGAGCAAGGCATAAATGTTCCCTTTATTTGGGGATGCCAGTGAGCCAGTATGCAACATTGCTGTGTGACCCTTGGTGTTGGTCATGTCTCCAATATACTAGTCTCCCTTTATACATTCCACTACTTCAAAACCATCTCTATCAATCACCCTGGCTGGTGCACTTCCAGATACAAGAATCATGTCTCCAGTGTTACTGTACTGTAATGAATTACTCTGACGGCACTCACAAAGTGGAAGGAATTAAAAAGCCTTGAAAGATGCATCCATTTCAGCAAAATTCCAAAAGTTAACATCATAGTCAAATCCTCCAGTCACTGAATGGGCACCTGAAGGATCTAGACCCAGAGAAGACACTGTTTTATTGCCAACCTTCAGTGTTATTTCATGTGAGTCAGGAATCTTTTGGACAGGATTTTTTCCTCTCCTTCATCGTCTTCATCATCACCATCACCATCATCACCTTCAGAAAGAGGTAGAGATAAAGAAGCAAGGACATCTTCCTCCAGATTAGCTGGTTCTCCTACCATTTTATGGTTAAAGGAGGGCCAATTAACTCATCGTCAGAAGAATCAGAACTGTCTTCACTTTCACTGCTGCTTGTCTCTCTGGATGATGATTTTGAGCAATTACTGAGTGCATTTGAGCCTGACAGTGTTGGTTCAATATCTTAATTTTCTCTTGTTTCCCTCTGTTCATTTCTTTCTTTTTCTCTTGCTTCAGTATTTTTCTCCTGTTGTTTCTACTGTTGTTCTGTGTTTCTACTTCTTTCTACAGTTGTTCTTCAAGCTTGCTCAAACATTGCTTCCAAATCAAATGTGCGAGCCTTTTTTTCCTAACCCCATGAAGTCCATGGTCACTGTCAGCTCTGGGTCCAACCCTAATGCATCTGGAGTTGTCACTTTGCTGGGTGAAGATCACTCAATAGCTGTTTTCTGTGCATAACATGACAGCTGCAACCCACAACACTGCCCAATTTTTATTATTTCTTTCCCCTTCTTAGGATTTATTTTCTCTTTTTTGTTTTATTCATGTATTAATTTTGTATAATAATAATAAGGGTCAATGTAATGTTCCCATACAAGCACATAGCATGTACTGGTTAAATGCAACCTTGGGTTTTCCCCACCCTCTCCCACATACAATTTTCCCAGTCTCTAGGAATCACTATCTTCTTTCAGGTCAACATTTTTTAGCTTCCACATAGGAAAGAAATCTATAGTACTTGTCATTTGTTCTTCTAATTTTATGTCTTCTGAGACTATAGACCCCTTCTCACTCATTACTCTCCTCTTTTAGACCTGATAATTTTCCTTGCTCTAAAAAAACATAGCAATATGGTAAATTTCTTCATGAGGGATGTGTATAGGGTAGAGAGGATACATGATCAACACTGAAAAAGGGGTGTATGAATAAGATTCATGCTTTGACATCTACTGCATACCATTCACTGGGTTTAGGAAAAGAGGACAAGAACTGTGTCTTCAAGTGTGATGCAATTGGAGCCCGAATGCACAGAATGCACAGGATGAATGAGAAATCATGATATTCTGTTAGTTTTCCAACATCTATTTACAACAGGAAACGAGATCATTCTTGTATATAACTACATTATTATCATACTTAACAATTAACAATAATTCTTTGATCCACTTTAACACCCAGATGTGTTTTAGTCTCCCTTTGCTTTCCACATGAAGCTACCTCTTTCACTTTTCTCAGGTCTGCTCAAGCCCTCAAGGACACAGCCAGAGTTCCAAGGGGTTCAGCCAATGGGAGGTGCCCACAGGCATCAATGACTTGAGGAGCACCAGCAGAAGGTCAAAGGGGTGGGGATAACTGGATGCTTTCTTCTGCTTCTCCCTGCCAGATACTGATGTTGTATTGGTTGTATCTGTACTCTATCTCTTGTGAGGCAGCAGGCTCTTATCACTGCTCAGGCTTGCTCCTTTATACAAGGGACTGGCAGTGGCTTATCTGTTAAGCCTGGGTACCTCAGTATCCTCTGTTGCTTTCTGCTCACATCTTTCAAGAGTCCCTTCATTAAATGACTTATGATTAAACTCTTTCCAGTTTGCCATCTGTTTCCTACAAGTCCCCACTATACACTTAAATAATCCATATTCGTATTCATGCATTCACTGTTTTACTAATTTCCCTAACTTTTAAAAGGAATTTTTAAAAACCAATCTAAGACTCAATTTTAAGCTTAAATTGGTCATCAGAAAAATTGAATACTATAATTTCTCATACACAATATTTTCTGCTCTGTCTGCCTCTTCTTATCTTTAATATTGCTCCAAAGGGGTCTGAACACCCCTAGTCATCCATTACAATTCTAGCACCAAAGAAACAGACTTTGGGAAACAATATAGGAACAAAAATCCATTACTAATAGCTGGCAATTACACTACAATTAGATTGTATGTCTCATAGGAACACTCAAAATACATTGAAAAGAACTATTATCTCTTCTTGGTGTTGCTATTAGTTTCTCAAACCTTTGATCCTGAATTCCTTGAAGCTTAGCCTGTTGTTATGTAGCTTTCTCAGTATGCAAACTGAAGTAAGCCATTTTGTGTCTTAAGTGCTTTTGTATGGAGGAAATAATGGATTTTTAAAAGCTAAGTGGTGAGACCTCTGGGTTCTGTTTGGGTTTTTGTAAGCCATCATTTGGAAGATGGCTGTCTCTTGCCCTTAAGCACTCCTGTAGATGCCTTGGTCACTTCTATGTATTGTCATAGTTATTTGTTACAGTTAACAGCAGATGTTCCCCAAACTTCCTGTGAGGAATATTCTCTACTATTCTGGATTCCTAAGTTTTCTGCATGTCCCCAAGCCTTTTCCCTGCAGCCCTTGCCTCTCAGTAGCTATTCCTTAATTGCAAACAACAAAAGAGAGCAAGGAAACTGGTTGGAAAAACAAGGCTAACACAGCCATTTATCCATCAAGTCCTCTCCAAGAGGACTAACAATAATTACCTAAAATTTATAACTGCCATGACCTATGCAGTCCTTGAGGTTCTTGGGGTGAAGGACTGTGAGAGGATGAGAAACTAAAGAAGAAACAAAGCTGAGGTCAGATGGATTCCTTACTCTCCTGATGGGAGGAAAGGAACTGGCCCCTCACTGCAGGGGCATTTATTTATACCTGTTAGTAACTTAATGTCACATGAAAACCTGTTGTCCTAGCAACCCACTGTTTCAATTGTCTTGGAGCTTAGTGTTCTCTGGACTGAAGCAGCTTCTTCACGTGACTTGTCTTGGGTGCTCTTTGTTCTTGGGATGGTTATGCTCCAGCCTCGCAAGTGTGGTCAATTTCCAGCTTCAGTGGCTCCCAACATATAACATCCTCTGATTATCACAAATAAACTCTTTCTACAGTTAATGAAATCTATATAGTCACTGACAAAACATGCAATATTTCTACAAGCACAAATCTTTGAGGCTTTAGGGTATGTTAAAAAATTGTGATATGGTCTTTCTTGGTACTGACATATTTGCTCTCAGACGCACTGTTTGTCTTTATCCTATCTGTTCCACGCTGCAGGCCCATCCCCAGAAAACTGCCATTTCCAGTTTATCCATTACCTATTGATATACAACAAATTACCACAAATTTAGTGGCTAAAGTAATACCCATTGGCCACCTCATAGTTCCATAGTTCAGAAATTTGAGTTACTTCTGCTGGTTATCTCCCTGGATCTCACAAAGCCCAAGTCAGGGTGCCAGATTGGTTCTCATTTGGAAGTTCTCAGGGGAAATCTACTTCCTAGCTTATTTAAGTTGTTGGCAAAATTCAGTTCCTTGAAACTTTTTTCTTGCTGGTTATCAACAGGAGACTTGGCTTGCTCAGTCACCAATGGGAAGAGGCTTACTCCAAGAGAAGCAAGACTTCAGCGCAAAGTTCAGATGTCAAAATTTAGGCAAACTAAGGTGATGCCAACTGCTTGAGGCTGGAAAGCAAGTCCTTTCTTTTCAATTTTCTTTTTTTTAATTATTGAAGATTGAATTCAGCTTGCAGTGAATTTTCATATACTAAGCATGTGCACTGTCACCAAGTCATGTGTCAGGCTCATGGTACAAGTCTTTTCTTGTAAAAGGACTTAAGCCAGGGATTAGCAAACTATAGTGCAAGGACCAAGGCAGGCCTGTCATCTGTTTTAGAACAGCTTTGCAATCTAAAAATTGTCTACATTTTTAATGATTACATTTTAATTGGCTTGTGAGTACCTATGTAATAGCTCAAGTTTGGCACTTAGCCAGCACAGGTTAAAATATTTAGAGTCACACTGTTAGGGAAAAATAATGCTCTGATATCTGTAGAAAGCATCTTTGTGTCCACTCAACTATATCAAGTCAGAAGAGGGGACATTGTTCCTCTGTGATTGAGGAAGAAAGGAGACAGAAGACACTTCAAGTGGAAAAGAAGCAAACCCAGAAACATGACAACAGGGCAGTCATAAAAAATGAGACTGTTATTTAAAATTCTGGAACTGAATATAATTTTTTAAATTTTTGCTAATTTGTTGTCATAAAATGCTTTAATTTGCATATGATTTGGTTACTAATAAAGTTGGATCTCTTTTCAAATGTTAATTTGAAGAATTGCAAATTGTTGTACTCTAACCAAAGTGCCACCATCCTGTTCTGTACGCACCGTTTCCTTTGTTCCTAGTTTCAGTCTTTGTTCACTGTAGAACTCCAGGAGCTAGGCAAACCCCCCTTTTTGCAAAGCCTCAGTCTTTGTAAATTCCAGTGAAATGACCAAGAGCTGTAAATCTCCCATAAAGCTAGCTGTCTCTGTAAAATTCATCCTCAATACCAAATAAGGCAACAAAACTCTTTTTTGCTCCTCGGTTCCCCTCCCCACCGTGGCTCTGCACTCTCCCTTTATAAAACCCTTCAGGAACCTAACCTGATTGCACAGCTCTGCAATTTTCAAGGTGTCTGTGCTGCTGGGTACCAGCTTAAATAAAGCACTTCCTTTTTTTCTCTTTTGGACGTTGTCTCTTTTTTGGGTTACAGTACAAATGAATGTTACAAGTAAAATGAATAGATTTCTGAACCAAGGACACAAACAAAATAGTTATAATCATAAAGCTAAAGTAATTTACAAAATAAAAAATATATTAAAGTCCTAACCCCCCATAAAAGCAAATATTTACTCTTTTAAATTCATTAATATTCAAAAAAAATTTTGAGGTATGACTTTTGAGTCTAAAAGTTTATAGTGAAGTATTCTAAAATGCCTAGAGTGGTTTCCTACTACTTGTTACCAATTCACCTCTCTGTTGATTTGGCTAAACTGTACTGTTGCATCCCCAGGAAGACTTGTGTTATTGAAGAAGCAAAAAGAAACTGTTTTTCCAAAGAAAAAATGAAGTCACTAAAATCAAGCCTTAAGTTTATGATGCAGATATATTGCCCTTGTTTAAAAGTAAAATTCTTTCTAATGATCAAATTGTGATCTTTCAATACTATATCCATTAAAAGAAGTTCTTTCTGAGAAACAATTGGGTTTTGGTTCTCACTGGATCATTTACAAAATGTGGTGAATGTTTTTGTGCCAGAAAACAAGAAAGCAATCAAACATTAAGTAGATCATGTCCAAAGTACCTAGCTAAACTGAAAAGGTGGCAAAGGTGAAACATTTGGAGCAAAAAGGATGACATCAATGCTTAAAACATAAATAAGGCCAGGCAGGGTGGTAGGTGTATATAATCACAGCACTTGGAAATTTGAGGAAGGAGGATCACTCCTGCAAGTTCAAGGCCAGCAGGCTACAAAGTGAGTTCAAGACCAGCCTAAATTGCATAGCAAACACCTGGCTAAAACAAAACCCCACAATGAACAAAAACAAAAAAACCTAAATACATAAAAATTCAGTAATTCAAATGATACTTAGGAAACAATGTATTGACCACCATCTGATTCCCCTAGATTACCAACATTTTAGTCTCAAAACTGATGGAAAAAGAAAAAAAGAGTCAAGATCTTGTTCATTTTTCATCTCAAATCTAGAAAATGGCCAATAGTTAATAATTAATAATAACTGCCACCATTATATGGTTCCATCTTGTAATACATTGACCAATCTTGTTGTTGTTGTTTTTTTGTTTTGTTTTGTTTTGTTTTGGTACCAAGAATCAAACTCACGACCTTGCGCTTGCCAGGCAGGCACTTAAGCCACTGAGCTAAATCCCCGGCCCAACATTGACCAATCTTAGCATCATTAAATTTAGTACACTTTAATATTACACTTTAAGATATATTACCATATAAGCTATAGTTTCACTTAAGAAGCATTCTTACCAATAAAATTGAACATGAACCCAAACCAAGCTTTAAATTATAATGGTCAGTTTATAGGAAACATGGATAATAAAGGAACTACTTAAATATTATTGTATACTCCATGCAACAGGAACCCAGAAAAAACTGGGGGTAGCTACTCTATTTTCACACAAAGTGAATTTCAAGCCAAGACAAATTAAGAGAAATAAAGAAATTTACTACATTCTATTAAAGGGAACAATTCAGGAGAAAGAGATAACAATCATAAATATATATGCAACAAATACCAATGCACCCAACTATATAAAACAAATACTAATGGACATGAAAAATCAAATAAGCCCTATGACAATTGTATTGGGAGATATCAATACCCCTCTGTCACATCAGATCAATTAGACAAAAAATTAGTAATTAAATATTAGAACTAAACTAAACTTCTGGACAAATGGACTTAATAGATGTCTGTAGAGTGTTCCACCTGACAACATCAGAATACACATTATTCTCAGCTATACGTGGAATATTCTCCAAAACAGATCATATACTGGCCTATCGAACATGCTTAAGTAAATGCAAAAGATTTGAAATTATTTCATGCATACTATCAAACCACAGTGCATTGAAATTGGAAATCCAAGGAAAAATAAATAACAAGAGCTTCATAAACACATGGAAATTAAATAGTACCCTGATGAACAACCAATGGGTCACAGATGATTACAAAAGAAATTAGATAATTTTTACAGTTGAATGATAATGACAACATACCAGAACTCATGGGAAACAATGAAAGCAGTCTTAAGAGGAAAATTTACAGTACTAAATACCCATAAGGGAAAACAGAGCAAGTACATGTAAACAACTTAATGATGAACCTCAAACTTCTAGAAAAAGAAGAGTAGGCTAAGCCAAAAGCTCAAATGGGAGAAAATGATAAAGATTAGAACATAAATTAATGCACTGGAGACTGCAAAAACAATACAATCAATGAATCAAAAAAAATTGAAAAACACTTAGCCAACCTTATCCAAAAAAAAAAAAAGAAAGAAAGAAAATACTCAAATACATGCAATTAGGAATAAAAAAGGTAAAATCAGAACAAACTGCAGAAATTCAGAAGATCACCTATACCTACTTTGAAAACTTGTATTCTAATAAGATGGGAAATACAGAAAAGGACAGATTCCTAGATACATATGAATTACTAAAGTTGAATCATGAGGATATAAAAATCCTAAATAAACCAGTATCAATCAAAGAAATCAAAGATGTAATTAAAAACCTATCAACTCAACACTCCTCACCCCATGAACTTAGTGTAGCCACAAGATTGTCTGCTGCCTCTCCTCCTCACCCCACAGACCTGGGACAGCTGCAGGATCATCAGCTGCCCCTCCTCATCCCATGGACCTAGGGCAACCATGGATTGTTGGCTGCCCACCCCCCGCCCCACAGACCTAGGACAGCAGCAGGATCATAGGTCACCCTTCCCTCTCACCCAAAAGACTGCAGCAGCCCACTAACAATCAGCGACCACTTCTACCACCTGCAGAACCTTGCTAGGCTGATGTGATCCTCAGCAACCCCTCACCCACACAGAGAACCTCAGCAGGCTTGCAAGCATGTGGTGAGTTTCCCTCTTAAATAGAGAACCTCAGTCGGTAAACAGGAGCAGAAGTGAACTCCCCTCAGCTGTAGGACCTTGGAAAGCCTGGCAAGAGTGTAAGTCATTCCTCCATACAGAGAACACCAGGTGGGTTGAGGAGAGTGCTGATAAGGCCTCCTCCAATCTGGAGGAAATCAAAAGGGCTTACAAGACATCCAGTGACACAGTAGAATCTCAGGTGAGGAGTACACTCTAGCCAAACAGACCTGGTGGCCTGAAACAGCCTGAAGTTGTAGTATCAACAGGAACTAAGGGCACTTAGGAACAACAACAGGAAAAACAGGAACTTACATCAATACTCCTTGGCTAGTCAGCCTAGGAAAAATAGAGAACTCACCCAAAAGGCCCTGCAGGAGGAACTCAAGTGACTGACCCCTCCACTTCACTGTGGGACCCAGCAATTGCACAAACACCAACCACACAGTAGGATCCTAAGAAATGCATAATGGACAGTTGAGACCAGTGGGGTTAAAAGATTTATTAGCCCAACAGGTGAAAATGACAAATGAAAAAGCAAAATGCAATCTCAAACATCCAGTCCATCAGGAACAAGTACAGGAGACATCAAAATAGAGAACATTAAAAGTCATACACCTGAAATTTCTGAAAAGATAGCAAGTGAAATAAAGAAACAAATCCATGAGGCTATAGAGGAAATCACAACCTTAATAAAGGAGTTGTTCAGCGTAACTAGAGAAGACATAGATTTTTAAAAAAAGTATAGGAGCATGGGTAAATGATGGAAACCTTGAATCAATAATATAGAAAAGAAGTAGAATGCATGAAAAAAATTCATAGAGATATCCAAGAAATAAAAATTTCTATTGAAAGCTGGCAAAACCATTTGAATGAAACTGAGGATAGAATTTTGGATCTTGAGGAAAGGATCACAGCTAACAATCATAAAAGGAAAGAACTTTTAAAAATAACAAGGCAGCATGAAATGACAATTCAACAGCTTCAAGATGATGCAAAGAGAAACAATGTAAGATTGATAAGCATCAATGAAGATGCAGGGGTCAATGCAAATCAGAAAATTTCCCAAATATGGGAAAAGAAACTTATATACAGATAAGTGAGGCATATAGATTGCCAAATAGCCATAGCCAAATTAAATCTACACCCAGACATATAATAATTCAGATCCTGGAAATTCAGCATAAAAACAATATTAAAAACTAATAGAGAAAAGATACAACTCATCTATCAAGGAAAGCCTGTTAGAATCATGGTAGACTTCTCAGCACAAACCTTCAAGTCAACAAGCTTTTAGTGAAGTTTTCAAACTCTGAAAGAAAATGACTTTCAACCCAGATTGATGTATCCTGAAAAATGTTCTTTGAAATTTAATGGAGAAATAATATACTTCCATGACAAAGAACAACTGAAGAAATTCATATCCACCAAACTAACCCTAGAAAGAGTACTTTAAGACATACCAGAGGGAGATAAAAATGACTACAATTTCCAGAAAAACAGCAGAAAGAAACCACCAGACAAGGTGGAAAAGCAGAAAACCAACAAGAGGAAAATAACATGACAAAATTGAACCAGTACATATTAGTTATATTCATCAATGTAAATGGCCTCAATTCACCTATTAAAAGAAGTAGTTGCCAGAATGGATCAAGAAACAGGATCCAAAAATGTTATATATAAGAAACACATCTGACTCAAAAGGAAACTTACAGACTAAAAATCAAAGGATGGAAACCAATATTACATGCAACAGGAACCCAGAAAATAGCAGGGATAGCTATTCTGTTTGTAGACAATGTGAACTTCAAACCAAAACTCAAAACTCAAAAGAGATTAAGAAAGTCACTACATACTTGTTAAGGGAATAATTCAAGAAGAAAAACTAACAATCATAAACATATATGCACCAAATATAGGAGTACCCAACTGTAAAAGACAAATGCTAATAGACATGAAAAACCAAATAAGCAACAACACAATTGTAATAGGGGACCTTAATATTCCATTGTTACAAAAATATAGATCAACTAGACAAAAATTTGGCAAAGGAATAACAGAGCTGAATCAAACCTGTGAACAAATGGACTTAGTAGATGTTTATAGAGTGTTCCACCCAACCACAACATAATATACATTTTTTTCCTCAGGTGCTTTAGGACATTCTCTAAAATAGGCCATATATAAGCCCATAGAACATTCTTAAGTAAATGCAAAGGGATTGAAATTATTCCATGCACATTATCTGACCATAGTGCACTGAAATTGGAAATTAATGGCAAAGGAAATTGCAAAACCTGCATAAATACATGGAAATTAAATAATAACCTTCTTTTTTGTATATATATTTTTTATTTAAAGAAAGAAAAGAAAATTTTTAAAAAAGAGAAAAAAATAGAATAATACAGAATTCAAAAAAATTAACATCATAAAATTGCTAGTGGATACATTACATATTGTCATCCTAAAAATAGTTGTTAAAGTTACAAAATCAAAGCATAAAAAGTGGCTAGACACTCAGACATTGACAGTGAAAACCCTTCTGTTCAGTGATCTAACAGAAATTTATAATATGGTCATCTATCTTACACACTAAACATACCATTATATCCTCTGGAGCACTTTCCTTCCCTTTCACTTTTACAATATCTATTATACTTTTTGATCTCATTATTCTGTTAGTTTTTATTATTTTTTAAACTAGAGGGACAATGTGATGTTTATTAATGTGTGTCTTGTTTATTTCACTAATTACAGTATTCTCAAGTTGCCTCCATTTACCTATAAAGGCCTCAAGATCGTCCTTTTTTATAGCTGAGTAGTATTCCATTATATAAAAATACCACGTTTTTTTATCCACTCTGCAGTTGATGGGCATTTTGGTTGTTTCTAAGATTTAGCTATTACAAATTGTGATGCTATGAACATGGGTGCACATATATCTCTGTGACATGACCTTTTCAATTTTTCTGGGAAAATAATGAGGAGGGGAATAGCTGGATTGATTGAAACTTGCAATCCTAGTTTTGTGAGGAGTCTCCATACTGATTTCCACAGGGGTTACACCAGTCTGCACTCCTACCAAGAGTGAAGTGTTCCTTTTCCCCCACATTCTTGCCAACATTTTTTTTATAATTTTATTTAAAGAGGAAAAAACAAAACAAAATAAAACAGAATAAAGGGTAGCAACCATACAGCATTCCAAGGAAAAAAGGAAAAGTACAACAATAAAACCTAGGAAATTATTACTTGACTAATTACATGCTGACTTCTTGGAAATAGCTGCTCAAATTACAAAGTTAAAGCATGTAAAGTAGACATTCAAACAGTGAGACTGTTAACAGCCCTGCTCCACGATCTGACAAAAACAACAATATGGTCATCCATCTTACCCACTCAAATATACATGCAATTATATCAATAGGGTAAAATTAAATACAACAAAACAGAGCAAAGCGGATCA
>PVJX010042845.1:0-13954 GCA_004027295.1 Dolichotis patagonum | reverse complement strand
AATAGCAGAAATAAGGCAGAGAAAATTGGCTATAATCTCTAGTATAGATGGCCTTGAAATATTAACAGAGAGAAACACAGGCAGAGTAGATCATGAGATAGGATCCATTGAGCTGCTCTATATAGGGAGGCAGTGGGACCCAAAACAAGCAGTGCACCCCATGAGAGTGAAAGGGGAGGAATTGTCTAAAAAAGGGAGGCAGAGGATATTGTTAATTGGGTAACAAGATTTAAAATTTACATTATTCTCACCACTCTGCTTGGATGGATTACGTGCTATTCCAGTTTGTCTACTTACACTAGACTTGAGGACATGGTCAGCTATCCCAAAAATAAGAGGACATATTATGGTAATCATCCCTAATTTCCTATCAACTTAATCTGAAGCCCTGTATAACTTATACTGTCTTATTATGACTGATCTTATTTGAATCTGGTTTGTTAGACTGCTGTTTTGTATTGACTGATTTTATTCAAATCTGTTATGATTGATAGCATCAAGTCTAAGAGTATAGGCAACTACACTGAAGATGATAAGATTCACTAAGATACCCACTCTGGTTTGATTACTACCTGCTTTTGAAGTCTTATAATGTCTCCAATGCTTTGTTTTTATTAATGTTGTTATATACTGCTGAGACACCATGGTAACCATTGTAGATCACCTTGTATTGTGGTTTTGCATGACTTTTTTGCTTCATGTTTTTCTAGGAATTGTTTTGTTTTATTTTGCTTTGTTTTGTTTTTCCCTCTAATACAGAAATGATAGATATACATGTAGAGACTCATGCATGTGTAGAGCTTATAAACAGTTTACGAGAACCAACTATATAACACATGTTGAAATGAACAACTACTTTGAAGAAAAAGAGACACCAAGTACCCAGTGCTGATTCCATAATGTCATGATGTGAAATCCAGCAAAACTCTCATTCTTTGTTCAAAGTGATTTTAGCTTGTTTTGTTTTGTTTAAGTTCAACACACATGAAGGTATGAACAGCTGTTTTGAGGAGAATGAGAGACACTATGACAGCCATTCTTGGCTTCCCTATTGTCTGGTCTTGAAGACCTGAAATGCCCTCCTCGTCCTGCTCAGATCAATTCCATACTATGTTGTTTCATGTGAATTCCCTGTATGTGACAATATGGACAACTATTTGGAAGAAAACAAGAGTCACTACGATAGAGAGTGAATATCTCCGATTGTCTAGTTTTGAAATTTATGTCTCTTACATTGCTTTCTTGTGATCCACTTTGTTCTGTTTGGTTGTGTTTAATTTTACCCTTTTGATATAATTGCATGTATATTTGAATGGGTAAGATGGATGACCATATTGCTGTTTTTGTCAGATTGTGGAGCAGAACTGTTAACAGTCTCACTGTTTGAATGTCTACTTTACATGTTTTAACTTTGTAATTTGAACAACTATTTCCAAGAAGTCATTATGTAATTTGTCAAGTAATAATTTCTTAGGTTTTTTTATTGCTGTTCTTTCCTTTTTTTCCTTGGAATTCTGTATTATTGCTATCTTTTATTCTGTTTTATTTCTCTTTAAATAATTTAAAAAAAAGTATGTTCTCAATATGTATCCATTTACCTATAAAAATGTCCAGCTTATCATTCTTTATGGCTGAGTAGCACTCCACTGTATAGAAATACCACATCTTTCTTACCTGTTCCTCAGTCGATGGGCATTTATGTTGTTTCCAAGATCTGGCTGTTATCAACTGTGCTGCTATAAATATGGGTACACATATATTGCTGTGGTATAATGTTTTTAATTCTTTTGGGAAGATAGAAGGGAAATAGCTGGGTCAAATGGGACCTCCAATCCTAGTTTTTGAGGAATCTCCACACTGATTTCCACAGTGGTTGCACCAGACTGCCTTCCCACCAACAGTGGAGAAGGTTCTTTTTCCCCCACAGCCCCTGAAACATTTGTTATTGGTTGATCTCTTAATACTAGCCATTTTTTCTTCAGTGAAGTGGAATCTCAGTGTTGTTTTAATTTGCGTCTCTAATGACCAGTGCTGTTGAACATTTTTTCACACATTTATTTGCTTTTTGTACTTCTTTGTCAGAGAAGTGTGTGTTCATCTCAGATGCGCAATTTTAGACTGGGTCCTTAAATCTGGGAGGACTGTTTTTTGTTGTTGTTGTTGTTCTTTATACATGCTCCATAGTAACCCTTTATCTGAGGAACAGCTGGGAAACATTTTCTCCCACATTGTGGGTTGTCTCTTCACTCTGTTGGTGGTTTCTCTTGCTGTGCAAAAGCCTTCCAGTAAGATGAGATGCCATTTGTTGATTCTTTGCAGTAAGTCCTGTGCAATTTAGGTTTTATTCATAAAATCTTTGCCCACACCAATGTCTTCAAGAGTTTTACTTATTCTATCTTCCAGCAGATTTCCAGCTTACAAATATAGATCCAGTATTTTAGGCATCTTGCATTTGTGGTGTGTGTGTCTGTGTGTCTATGTTGTTGGGAATGGAACCCAGGCTCCTTGTTCTGAATTTTTATTTGCTAAACTGATGACGCTACCTGGATGACCATACCCTCCCAGCCTTTCCCTCTGTCCTCACAGTCTGTCCCCCATAACATAGCCAGAGTTGCTATGAAAACTTAAGTCACTTCACGTCCTTCCTCTGTTCAAAACCTTTCACCACCTAGAGCCCTGGACATTTTGAGCTAAAGCTCTCTGACCTCATCTACCCCAGGCAGCGTGCTCAAATAAAAATATAATAAAATATTTTAAAACTGAATCTCTGCACTGTCCCTGCCTGGCAAATGAGAGGTTGTGAGTTCAAGTCCCAATTAAAAAAAAAAAAAACCCACACTAAATCTCTGATTTTAGCATTGGCCAATTTCCGTGGGGTAAACATTAACTCTGTGGCTGATTTCAAGCTGCCTGTCTTGGTTACTTTTCTCTTGTTGCTGAGGCAAAATACCTGATGCCCAAAATTAGGGGGAAAAAGGTTTATTTCTTACAGTTTTTTGGAGGTTTCAGTCCATACTCAGCTGGCTCCAAGGCAGGGTGGCATGGTGGGGCCGCAGTTCACGGTAGCAGCAAATGGGAAAAATGAACAGGACAAAAGAGGGGAAAACACACCTTCGTCACTCCCTTATGCTGTATGCTGGCTCCACCCTTGGGGGGTGCAGCACTCACACCGCCAATGCCAGCACTAGACAATGAACCAATCAAAATACTAGATTCAGCTGCCTCCATGACTGCGTGAGGCTTGAGGGCCACCTAGACACAAACCATAACATTGCCCAGGTGACATCACTGCAGGCAGACTCAGGAAGGGGAGCACAGTTGTCACTTCTGAGTCAGGGCAGGCAGACTCCATTCTGCCCCTGTCTACCTCAGGGCCTTTGCCGGGAAGTGCTGCCTCCCAGATCCTGCAGGGCCCACATCGCTTCTCTCAGGACATTGCTCAGATGTCTCCTCCTCAGAGACACCTTCCCTGCCCACCCATCCACCACAGCCCTGCATGTCCCTTCATCACTCTCCAGCCCTCTAGTACCCCTCTTTTCAGTTTCCTTCATTGTGCTTATCACTCTGAACATCTGTTTACTTGTGTCCTCTAGTAGAAAAGATGACTCCATGAAGTCACAGATGGTATCTGTCTTGTTCTCAACTTTATACCGCACCTTACAGGACCAGACACATAGCAGGTACTCAATAAATACTTTTGGAGTGAGCAGTAACTCCAGGCTCAGTACATTTGGCTCTGATGAGCTTGATAATTCACTTTCTCTGGTTGCTGAAAGCAGTTCTGTTTTTTTGGGTTTTTTGGGGGTTTTTTTTTTTTTTTTTTTTTTTTTTTTTTGGTACTGGGGATCGAACTCACGACCTCGCACTTGCAAAGCAGGCACTTAAGCCACTGAGCTAAATCCCCAGCCCTGAAAGCAGTTCTAAAAGGCTATCAAAGAGTCCTGTCTATCTATGTGTGACATTGCACAACCATAATCCAGCACTCTGGGAGGCTGAAACAGGAAGATTCCAAGTTTAAGCCCAACCTGGACAACTTAGACAACTTAGCAAAACTTTGTCTCAAAAAATAAACATGTGGAAACCATGTGTCTGAACACTTAGGAAAGCACTTTGCCATCTCTGCAGCCCCTAAACTGTAGGACGCCCCCCTACACAGAGACTGTTTCTCAGCACAGGAAAATGTAGCTATTAGAACCCAGCCTCCCACAACCAGCACAGCTGCTTACAACCAGCCACATGATGGAAAAGCCTAACACATGGTTCTGTGATTTTTAAAAATCACAATTTTTACCAAGTACAGAAGAAACCAGGGTCACTTGAAAGATGCCGTCTCCACTTAAGAGTCTCCTTGGCCATCATACGGGTATGGAAAGAGACATCCAAGTGATTCTGCTTCATCCGGACACTTGGAAAAACCCTCCGTTTGTCCCATGCTCCAGCCTGGTGACTTAGTTCTTTTAAGAACTCTGTCATTCTATGTTCCTGTTCCCCGCAGTGATTCCTCCTGGGGAGCCTCTCCCACCCACACCTGGCCCATCTCTCTCCCCTTGTCCCCTCGTCCCCGTCTCTCACCTCCACGGCAATGGCTGAGAGTGGCTGGGGAGCTGTGATGTCTCAGCAGAGGACAGCCATCTGTCCAGGACCCTGGAGAGTGGCTGACCAGTGCCACCTCTTCCTATGTGTCCCTGGCCACACCTCTGCCACAGCATGACCCCAAGATAACAGACTGACACGCAGCAGCCACAAATGGGATACTTTGATCTATGTAACACCTTCTAACAACTCACCCGGTATTAAACTGTTAGGAGAGGGCTGCAAGCCTGGAGAGGTCTGGCTGGAAGGGGAAGTCCAGACTTCTGTGCAGCCAGAACACAGACACCCACGCAGGTCAGCTGGCAGTGTGTGAACCAGTCAGGCGTCTGAGCAGACGTGCCTGGGGTATCATTGTTTTTACAGTGTTGGGGCTCCAACCCAAGGGCTTGCGTACTCTAGGCAAGTGTCCTACCCGCAGCTACAGCACAGTCACACTATCAGCGTTTTGTACGTCCTCCATCCCCAACAAATGCCTGGAATTCAACACCTCTTTACTCTCCCAGTTGTACCCAACTGTTGTATTGCCTTGAAACAGAGATAGACTTGGATTAGCCACAGCTTTCAACAGAGGCAGGAAACAAAAGCTAGATGTATAGATCAGCTTTTCAAGATCAACAGAAGCAAGCCTGGCTTTTCATGGAAGTGAAGTGCCTTTTCCCTCGCCAACCTTCCCCATGATCGAGGAGTAACCCTCCTGGAGCCCCCAGACTCCCCTGCAGGTAGAGGTACCACAAGACCGGTCCTGGCTGACGGGTTGTGTATAAAAGTCCCCATCCAACCACTGGCCTAAGGAGGGTGTCCCATCTCCTTGGAGTCTTGCTGGAAATTCTTATGGCCCCCCTCCTTCTGCCTGGAACATGGCTCCTGGACCTGCAGTTGAATCAGCCAGTTTATGATCATGAGACGGAAGCCACAGGCTAAGAACAGAAGAAAGAAAATGGGAGTAACCTGGATCCTTGATGGCCCAGTCCGGTTCGTGTCTCAGTTACTTTTCTTGTTCATGAGACCAGATATCCAACACCCCAAATTAAAGAGGGAAAGGTTTTTTACCTCACAGTTTGTAGAGGCTTCAGTCCATAATCAGCTGGCTCCAAGGCAGGGTCGCCCATGGCTGAGGGGCAACAATTCATGGCCGCCGAAGACAGCAAAAGCAACAAGAGAGACGGAGACAAGCTTCTTTCTGCCCCTTATATTGTATGGAGACTACCTGTCCTCAGGCCAGGCTAGCACTCACACCCTTACTCCCAGTACTGGACCATGAATCTAACACAAACTCTAGATTCAGCTACCTCTGAAAAGCCCACCCCCCATGACTGCATGAGGCCTTGGGGGGGAATTAGACACAATCCAAAACAGTCCTGAATCATCTTGATTTTTTGAGACCCTTATGTATTTAAAGTTTTCTGTTACACTTAGGCCAGTGCAGGCCTAACTGCTATTGCATGTGCCCGGCACCTGGACTCCTGGACCTGACCTGCTTCACATATCTGCCTGGCTTTGGATTGCATCCATTTGATTCAAGATGAATGTTTTTAAGACCTGTAACATTTTTTGGAATTTGGCCAGCAACTCAGTTTATCCATAAACAACTGGTACTCCAGTCACATCATCTTCGCCATGGAGAATTTTCCTGCCATTTACTGAGCTCTGCCAGGTAGAGGTCTTACGATTCCTACTTTCCTGGAAGTTAACTCAGAAAGTTTAAGCCATCAGCTGAAGGTCTTGTGGCAGCTAAGGGACAGACCCTAGATTGGAACCAAGGGCTGTTTAATTCACTTCTCTGCACCTCCCTCTGTGGGAGCGCTCCTAGAAGAAGCTGTTTAAGAAGATCCCTCCCTTTAACTTGAGGAACTAGGGGCCATGAGTTTCCTGAGGAAAGACCAGGAATTCTTGCAGGCCTTCAGATGACTTAACAGGAGAGTTGACTGTTTCAGCAATGCTCTCCCACTACTGTGAAGATGCTGAGGCCAAAGCTAGGTGATCGGCATCCCAGGACCATCCTGCACAACGGGGACAGGCTGAAGATGGGAACCAAGGGCCCTGCATACCATCTTAGGCTCGTCCCCAAACCCAGACCTAATCGTTGTGCTGTGTTCTCTCCCCGCTCTGACCTCGAAGACCTCCACTCATTCATTCACTCATGTGACCTTTGAACAAGCATTTAGTGACCCCCAGGGAGCAACCCTGCCCAGGACTGAGTCAGCCAGGGAGACTAAAGGACACCGCTTATGTGACAGTGCTAGACTGAGGGGCTGGAGTGGGGTGGGGAGCAGCAGGAAGGGCATACCAGCATGGAGGGACAGCACCGCGGAGAGAATATAACATGCAGAATGCCACAGCATTGTGCGCTTGGATGCCGAGGGTTTCAGCCCGAGCAGATTTCCCCTCGCTAGGAAGGGAACTCACCACTGTCAGGAAGGTGGGTGCGGGCACCCAGCACTGGGAGGCTGAGGCGCAGGGTGGGCAGGCAGCATGAGGAGCCAGGGGGTTGGACTAAGAGTGAAGCGGCAGTGAGGAATGTCGGGAAAGCAGGAAAAAGCCTGGGGTGAAGCTGGGGACAGGGTCCTCAGCAGCAGGCAGAGAAGTGTGGCACTGGTAACAAGCAGGCAGGCTGGGCTAATGCAAACCCAACAAAAGCCAGCCCAGCCTAAGCCTCTGTCCTCACTTTGCACAGACCCCTATGTCCCACCTCAAGAGCTGTATCATATCCGGCTGGTACCACTGCACGTCAGGGTGCAAAGATGCTTTTCTGCTGCAGCCAGACTGCCCTCACCTGACAGACAGGCTGCCTGTGAGGCTGCGGTACACAGCAGACCCCCAGCAAACTCCAGAACCCCTCCCCTCAAGGCCCTTCTCCTGCCCGTTACTCAGGAGAACTGGGCCTGGCCTCCACCCCTCCCGCTCCAGGGCCTCTCAGCCCCCAGCATCCAGGGCTCCGGCTTATCTGCACCCCTGAGGACCACGCACAGCTTTCTACCCTTGTTCAGACTCCCCTGTGATGTCCTGTTTGAAAGTGGAGCAGCCCTTGATGTGTGGCCAGGGTCTAAGCTGCTGGGTGCACCGCATTATTTGATAACCCAAACATTTTTGCTGAAAACTAATTTTCGTGTGACACTGAGCCTCACAGGTTACAAAAAGGATAGAGTTGGACAAGACTGGTAGAATCTGTGGGAGAAAGCATTTTACCTGGAAAGAGACATAAGAGCAGGAGGAAAGCAGTATGAGGAAGGTCCCAGGAGGCAGACATGCCCTTCCCTGTGCAATGTGTTTCACACTCAGTGCCCCCAATCTATCAGGCCCCCACAGCCTCTCCTGTCAGATGCATGAATTCTGGCTGCCTATGGTCACTCCCCAGCCAGCAATCATTACTCACCTGGAGTGGGGAGGTACAGTGGAGGTACAGCTGGGCTGCAACCGTGACACTCTCTCCTGCACTGGTGGCTGTTGGAACACCCCTCTCTGCCCCTGACCTGGCAGCTGATTGCTGCAGACTGCAGTGATCTGGAGTCCCTGTTGGAAGCTCAGCTTCCCTGAAGTCCTCACATCCATGCATTCCTTCACTTCCTCAATGAGAGATAAGGTCTCAGCGCCTTCTTTGACACATCCACCAAGAGGACCCTTGGGCCTAGTCCAGAACAAGGTCTGGAGGAAGTGAGAGTCTTTAGCTTGTGAGGTCCTTGGTGTGAATTCTGACTCGGGTACAGAGCTGTTTCTGTGATTGTGTCCAAGACACCTTCCCTGCCTGAATCTCAGTTTCCTCCCCTAAAAAATGCAGTTGTGTTCAGCTGGGCAGGTGGACACAAGCCCGTAATCCTAGCACTCCAGAGACTGAGGCAGGAGGATCACAAGTTCAAGCTCAGCCTGGGCAACTTAGCAAGATCCTACCTCAGAATAAAAAAGTAAAAAGAGCTGGGGATGCCTCTCTGGGGGGCGGCTGTGAGTGTGGCAGACTTTCCGCTGCCCCAAGGAGAGAGACCCTGGCACCTTGGGACCTGCACTGGGGGTGCTGAGAGAACAAGGAACTCCTCCCCTCTCTGGGGGGCGGCTGTGAGCCTGCCACTGGGCATGGGCTAAGAATTCAACATCTCATGTCGTCCTGTCCCCTGTCCTGTGCCCCCCCCTTAGCAAGTGGGAGCCAGTGAACTACACATCTTGTGAAAAGATTGGCTGTGTTATTTAGTATGAGCTCCCCATATGAAAGATATGGACAACCATTTGGAAGAAAACAAGAGACAATATGACAGATAGTGAAGATCTCTGGTTGTCTAGCTTTGATGTTTATGCTTTTTTGTGTCCCGTTCTGTTCTGTTTTGTTGTTTAATTTTACCCCCTTTAAAATAAAATTTTAAAAAAAAGAGCTGGGGATGGGCAAAGGCACTGAGTTCAATTTTCTTTTTATATGCAGATGTGTTCAAGTGTGTAGTCACTTAAAATGTAGTTACCGAGGGTTTACTGTGTGCCAGGAAATGAGGGTACAAAACTGACGCCGCTCCTGGACTCTGGGAGCTGGCAGTCTAGCGGGAGAAAGACGCATCCGCCGGAATTATGACACTAATGAATGTGCAAACACAAAGTTGAGCGGTTTCATACATGTGTTAACAGAGGCTGTGACTCCCTGGAGAGGGTAGTGGTGGCCAAGGAGTAGCTTTTGTTGGAACAGTGGTGACAGATCCGTGAGTCTGGTCAGCAGTTCTGAACACTGGGTGACTTAGAGACCAGGTGCGGCTCCTCGGTGGGCCTCAGTTTCCCCAGCTTCGCACTGAGGACCAATGACTTACATATACTGATCCTTACAGCAGGAGGTAAGGTTGTTTGTTTGTTTGGGGTATTTTGTTTGTTTTTTTGTATCTGCGATTCGAACTCACCACCTTGCGCTTGCCAGGCAGGCGTTGTTCCGCTGAGCTAAATCCTTGGACCCCCAAGTTTGTTTAATAAACATTTTGGGAGGCAAGAGACCCTAACGGTCTCAAAACCCGAGTTAGGGAGCTGCTTGGCCCAAGCTAAGGCCCCTTAGAGCGGTGAGTTTAACCCGGAGGCGCTGTGGCAGCACTGGCCGCATCAACAGCGTCCCGCCTGTAGGGCCACAGTGCCACCTCGCGGCTAAGGGGTGTTTTAACACTTGGCTTCAGGTGGGTGTCAGTCTAAGGCGCTTCTCCCCACCACTCAGCGGTTCCCGCTGTTTAAACAAAGCGATGCTGAGTCACAGCGCGCACACGTTACCAGACGGGGGACCTGGATGCGGCCGGGGGCTTGTAGGGGAAAGGATGGTCCTTGTACCCCCAAGGGTAGTGTGGGGTGGCGTAGCTCCGCGCCCGTCTGGCCCGGCGCCCACAAACTCCACCCTAGCTGACAGCAGCCTCTGACGACGCCTGCGCACCGCCACACACGCGCATACCTTCGCCAAAATAAGAAATCTGGCCCTCGCGCCACCCCGTCTGTTTCTAAGGCAACCCCGGTGCCTCTTAGCAACCACGCTTGCGGCCCGGGCTGGGCCTGCTGCTCCTTTCCCTCGCCATGGCAGCGGCGAATCCCAGTGTTTTCCTGCTCATGGTAAACGGCCAGGTGGAGAGCGCCCAGGTGAGCAGCCGCGGACCCCGCCGGGACCCATCTTCCAGTTCCGCCAGGGTCCCTTCCCGCAACCCCGAGGGCTGCTTCATGGCTTGGAGCCGTGGCATTCCTCCGGGCTTCTCGGTTAGACTGGGCAAGAGAATGGCCTTGAGGCGCTTGGTGCCATGTTGCTGGGCACCTTCGTCTCAGTGTGCAGTTGTGAGAATACATCTCGAGAGGGTGAGCTGGCACAGAGGTCACTCTTGGCCAACCCGATGCACCCTGGCTCTGATCCACTTGGTCGTCTCTGGCAGGAGCCTCCAGTGACTAACAGGAGGAGCAGAGCCTCGGCGGGCACACAGGGCCTCGTCCTTAAATGACTGTCTAGGGCGGCTGAACTGTGCGCAGTGAGTGCCCGGTTTGCCAAACCCCATCCTTGGACTTGGATTACAGTTGGGATACTTGGGTTAGTCTGATCCAGCGATGCTGGTGACCTTGACTGTTCCAGGTGGAGCGTACCTGTGAGACCGGGGGGTACGCTGCTCACCATCCAGCCCACGAGGACTATTTAGTATAAATTAGACCCAGTCCCCCCCGGTGCTCACTGTGTGCAGCACTGTGTTCTGCACTGCTCTTTCAGCCCGCATAGCAACCTTTCAAGGCAGTGGGGCTAAGGTCCCTGTCTTATGGCTGGGGAAACTTGCCTGAAGGAAGTGGCGAAGCTGGAATTTGTTCCCAAGTCTCACCGGCATCATTCTGCTGCACTGTCCTGCCAGGCTGTGGGGCATGGCCCTCACTGTATTAGTGTGAGAACTGATGGAGACGGTTTAGGTACAGCGTGCTCTGGCCTGATGCTCAGTAGGGGTCTGCTGCCTTCCTGCTTCACCAGGGATACTGCACCCAGCACCCACTGCCCTGCACCTCCGCCTTGGCCTGGTACCCAAGACCTTCCTCCCCTTCTCCTGTTCTGTCCTATAAGGAGGGCACCGCCCACCCCGATGCGCTTCCCTCTGCTCTGGGCCTCTCCCTGTCCCCCGCCCTCAGCTCCGCCGTGCATGTGCTCTGTGCTCCTGTGGCTTCCTGAGTTCTTAGACCTGGCACGGAAGTCCTGTTCCCTTAGATCTCATCTGTGCTCTTGTGCCCTTGTGGCAGACAGTGGGGACGCAGAAAACTATGAAACCTGTTTCCTCTTCACAGTCCAGTGGGGATGACAGACGTAGACACAGGTATTCAGCACCTTGATACAGGAAAGTGCAGAGACTAAGGGAGCCAAGAGGTGACCTTAACAGCCTGGGCATCAAGGCAGGCTCTGTTCTCTGAAGGTGGTGTTTTGAAGGATGTGCAGGAGTTCGCAAGATGATAAAATGGGAAAGGCACATAAGACAGAAAGCAGAAGCCGGGCGTGGTAGCGCACACCTGTAATCCCAGCAGGAGAATCACTGCATTTGAGGCCAGCCTGGGATATAGAGTGAGTTTAAGGCCAACCTGAATTACATAGGGAGACCCTGTGTCAAAAATGAAAAAAAGAGCCTGGGATATAGCTCAGCGGCACAGCGCCTGCCAGCAAGTACAAGGTCATGAGTTCCATCCCCAGTACCAAAAGGAGGGGGAAAAAAAGGCCAGGCCTGAGCAGAGGCCCTGGGGCAGTAGCAGCTGGGTCTGTCTCTCCCGCTGGCTCCCCCATCTCAGGCCCCAGCCTCTGCTGAACTCCATGCCTTGGTTTCCAGATGCCTCGTGTTCAGAATTCCTGTCAGCTGTTCCTGCTTAGCCAATACATGGGTCTCTATTTGAGTCCCAGAAAACAGAATCCCTATGTGCTTTCTCTGCAGTTTCCAGAGTACGATGACCTCTACTGCAAGTACTGCTTTGTGTATGGCCAGGACTGGGCCCCCACGGCGGTAAGCTGGGCTCTTGGGCCTACTTTACTCCTGGACTGTCAAGGGGATCCTCACACCCTTCACCACCCCCCACACACACACCTTCCAGAACCAACTGAGAAGTAGACAGTGGAGGGGACCTAACCGTGAGATTGTCCCTGGTGAAGCTGGTGCAGAGAACACAGCCACCACTGGGGTCCCTGATGCATCCCCCCATCTGCGCTTCCTCACATAGCCTTTCCTGTGAACTGACAGTCGGCCAACAGATATGTGTGGGCTGGGCCCATCCCCTCCCCAGAGGTGCTGGGGAGCTCTGCAGGGTCAGGTCAGTTTAGGGGCTCTCTTGGAGCCTCCATCTGGAGAGCAGTGGAAGTGAAGACCTCAGCTGGTATTATGCGTCAGTGTTTGCATTTTTTTTTTTAATCCTTACAACACTTTAGGAAAAAGAGCCCAACTTATGTGTCCTCTCTGAGCCGCAGTTTCTTCATCTGTATAACTGACCTAATGATACTTATTTGCCATCAGCCATTCATTGAATAACTGTCACTGAGTCTTCTGCATGTTGAGGATAACCATGGTGAGCAAAGCCAGACAAAAATCCTTGTCTTGCTGGGCACGGTGGCATACATCTGTAATCCTAGCACTTGGGAGGCTGAGGCAGGAGGATCACCGTGAGTTCGAAGCCAGCCTGTGCTACATAGTGAATTCAAGACCAGCCTAAACTGCATAGCTAGATCTCGTCTAAAAAAAAATCTTTGTCTTCCTAAAGTACACACTGTTGGGGAAGACGGATAATAAGCAGTCCACATTCTGTTATGTTAGCTAATAGTAAGTACTCAGGGAGAATAAGGTCAGCAAGCAGGAGGTGTAAGGGACATGGGATACGGGGGAGGCTGGACTCGGGAAGGCGGCCTGGGAGCCCCACTGAAACTACTTCCAAGCAAAGAGCTGAAGGAAGTGGGGACAAGCCATGTGGGAATTTGTGGGGAAAACTTTCTGGGGAAAAGGAGCAGCGAGTGCAAAGGCCCTTAGGCACAAGTATGCCTGGCATGTCTGAGGAGCAGCTGGGAGGCAAGATGGCCAGTGAAGAGGGTAAGAAGAAGATGACTGGAAACATACAGGGACGCGTGGGGCAGATCTAAGGACCAGGACCTTTACCCGGGGGAGAAGAGGCCTTCCCAGAAAGTTTCAAAGGAGAAACAAGGGACGCAGCTTGCGTTTTTAAAAGAACCCTGAGGGAGGGAGGCGTGGCTTCATGATAGAATCCTTGCCTGGCATGTTCCACGCTGTGGGTTCTATCTCTAACACTGCAAGAGGTAAAAAGGAAAAAGAGAGAAGAGAAAAGGAAAGGAGGAAGGGAAGGAAGAAAAGAAAGAGAAAGGAAGGAAGGGAAAGTCCCCTCTGGCTACTGTGCTAAGACTGGGCTGAGAGCCTGCACAGGAGTGGGGCTGCCATGGGCTGCGCGGCCCGCTGAGGGGCACGGTGGGTAAGGTGGAGCCACCAGGCTTTCCTGCTAGACAGACGGGAGGTGGAGGGCGGCTGAGCGCTCACAAACAGAGGCGCCTGTGAGCCGCTGCTGTGCTGAGAAGCCTGGACGAAGCCGCTGTGGGGGAGCTATTGAGCGCTCGGCCTGGGTGTGTGAAGGCATCACGTGGAGATGAGGGTGGTAGCAGTGATAGTGTTCTGGGGTTCGGAGCGAGGACGTAAAACTGCGACTCACCAACAGACAGACCACACTGAGAGCCTCTGACCAATGAGGTAACTGAACACACGTAGATGAGCGGCCAAAGACACTTGCATACTGTGACACTGCAAAGGGACTGGCCAGGGTGACTGAACAGGAGCCGTCCAGGGAGATAGACAGCCCCAGGGACCGTGGTGCCCAAGAAACCAAGGGAAGAATTCATAGCAAGAAGCAAATCAGCCAGGCGTGGTGC
>PVJX010042844.1:0-13725 GCA_004027295.1 Dolichotis patagonum | reverse complement strand
AAGTTGTAAATAAAGAGCAAAATAAATGGCAGATGCCTATACCTGTGACTTCAAGCGTTAACTCTCTCAAATGCAAAGAGCATCAAGAAATGGAGGGTGAGGAGAGGACAAAGAGAGAAAAGGGATGAAAAAAAGAATTAAGATGTGTTTTGTGCATGTACCAACTCCACACATGGAAATATAAACATTATGTGCTGAAATCAGTTAGTAATAAAAAATAAAAGAAGAATTTCTTGAGCACTTATGCACTAGTGTTGGGTGATACACATGTGAAGAGAATACACTATCTAGTTAGGCCTTTAGCAGGGGAGGGAGCCAACAATCTCATTACAGAACAGTAATGAGCACTCTGCAGCTAGGGAAAGGCAGAGGAGGGTCCACTGGATGCTGGGAGGGTCAGAAGAGGGTGCATAAAGGAGCTGGCATTTGAAATGGACACTGGAGGAGATTTCCAGGTGGTGGCATGGGGAAGGGGTCCCAGAAAGAGGAAATGCTAAAAGAGAGGTGCTATGGAGAATAGGGTAGTTGTTCAAGAAGTAGGATATATGGTGACCCATTACAACCTGTTTATTAGCACACAAAATGAATGCTGCTTCTTGTAGACTATGTAATATTGTAATATGCCAGTGTAATATTGGTGTTGGTTATGGGCATTTTGAATATTTGTGGATTTTAAGAAATCAGAATATAGTCTAACATCTTTTTAATCTATGTATCACTGAAATCATAAATGTATTTTATTAGATGATCATGGGTTTGGGTATATTTGGAACATAACATACTATTTAGGTAAGTGAAAAAAGTTTGAAATGAAAAGGACACTTACTGCTTGCCTTGCTGTATATGTTAAGGTCTTGGTGTGGTTCAATTTTTTTCTATCTTTCTAGTCTTCCCTTTTGGAACATTAATGTTTACCCTATGCTATTGTACCTTGGGATTATGTAACTTGTTTTCAATTTTTATAGTGGTTCGCGATATGATTTTGCACTGAGTCTCAGAAAAAACTTATTTAGACTTTTTTTTAATTTAAAAAGGAGAAAAGTCAGAAAAGAACAAAAAGCAAAAGGCATAAACAACAACAACAAACTCAAAACAGTATCAATGTAGGTTTTTGCAACAGAATGAAAGAAATTTAACAATGGTTGTTATATCGCATATTTTTCTTTTCTTTTTATTCAAAGAAATAGAAGAAAATTAAAGAAAATAGAAAAGCAAAAAAGGGTAGAACAATACCAAATTCAAGGAATTCAAAGGAAAATAAAGTCTCATCGTAGAATCACTAGTTGATACATTACTCATTGTCACCTAAAAAAAATAGTTGCCAAAGTTACAAAATCAAAGCATAAATAGTGACTAGACACTCAAACATTGACAGCGCAAATCCTTCTGTTCAATGTTCCAACAGAAATTCAATAATATGGTCAACTATCTTACACACTATACATTTCATTATACTCTTTAGAGCACTTTCCTTTCCTTTCACTTTCACAATATCTATCATACTCTTTGAATCCCAATATTGGGTCAGTTTTTGTTATTTTTTACACTAGAGAGATAAGGTGATATTTAGTCATGTGAGTCCTATTTATTTCACTAATGAGGATATTTTCAAGTTGGCTTCATTTACCTATAAAGGCCGCAAGATCTTCATTTTTTATGGCTGAGTAGTAGTCCATTGTATAAAAATTCCATATTTTTTTATCCACTCTGCAGTTGATGGGCATTTTGGTTGTTTCCAAGATTCAGCTATCACAAATTGTGCTGCTATAACATAGGTGCACATATATCTCTGTGACCTGACATTTTCAATTTTTCTGGGAACTTATTTTGAAAAATTCTGGAATTTTTGAGAACTCAGGGAAGGGATTATTGTATTTCTGGTTATATGAAGGATAGTTATATTAGGCAGAATTATGAATTTGTTATTGTATTTATTTAGAGATTAAATCTGGATTCAAGAAATGTGTTTGAGTATGAAGTTGACAAGGGGCTAATGGTGACCATTAATCCTGGTATGTCAACTTTTCTGGATTAAGAAACACCTAACAGGTTAGTAAAATATGCTGCTGGGTACGCGTCTGGGTGGGTGATGGAGGTGTGACCTTGAGTACTATATATTGTCCTTTACCCATTCCTCGATGGCCCAGTTCACCTGCTCTACTTCCACAATGTGCTAAGCATATTGGCCCCACCATGTCCTTCTGTGATGAGATTTCCGTCTTGGAGCCTGCTGACTACTTACTGAAGCTCTTGAAACTGTGAATGAAATGAACTCTTTCCTCGTTTCAATTGCAGGTGCCAAATATAATATCTCACTGACAGGAAAGATGACTAACACAGCTACTATTAAAAAAATAAGACAATAATAAGATGTTATTGTTGAAGATGTAGAGAAATTAGAACCTTCCAGTATGACTGGTGAAAATGTAAAATGGTGCAGCCACTATGGAAAACAGTAAGGCAAGTTCCAAAAAAAGATTAAAAAATGGAATTATCCTATATCTAGCAATTCCATTTATGTATATATAGTCAAAACAATTGAGAATAGGGGCATGGACAGATATTTGTACTCATAATATCCATAGCAGTATTATTCACAACAGCCAAGAGATGGGAGCAGCCCAAGTATTCATTGCCTGATATATGGATAAATAAAATGTGATATATGGATAAATAAAATGTGATATATATATATATATATACATACATACAATGGAATATTATTCAAAAAGAAGGAAATTCTGATGCATTCTACCATGCAAATGAACTATAAAGACATTATACTAAGTAAAATATAACCAGTCACAAAAGGACAAGTACTATGTGATTTCAGTTGAATGTTTAGAGTAGTCAAAATCCTAGAGATAGAAAGTAGAATAACAATCATAGGGACTGCAGAAGGGGGAGAAATGGGGAATTATTGTTTAATGGATACAAAGTTTGTTTTTCTTTTCTTTCTTTTTTTTTTTTTTTGTACGGGGATCGAACTCATGACCTCACGCTTGCCAGGCAGGTGCTTAAGCCACTGAGCTAAATCCCTGGCTCCTCAAAGTTTCTTTTTCTAGGATGAAAAACTCATGGATGGATTGTACAGCAATGTAAATGGACTTCATGCACGTGAACTGTGCACTTAAAATGGTTAGAATAGCATATATTGTTATATTTATTTTATCACAATTAAAGACATCATAGAAAATGTATTTCTTGGGCATCTTAAAATCATCATAGCCAAAAGAAATGAACTCAGAAGCTGGGTGTGCTGGTACAAGCCTGTAATCCCAGCACACCAGCCTGGGCGACTTAAGAGCTTAGTGAGACCCTGCCTCAAAATCAGGATGTACTGTAATTCTTTAGTTCCTGTCTTACACATAGACTCTTTTTCTTGTTATAGGAAGGCTCGCAACAGAAGTGATCTTCATGAACAATTAGCTATTCCATTTTGCATATTTTGCACACAATAAAACAAATTAAAATTGGAAAATAATCTATTTGACATGTACAATAGGATACATGTATGAGTAAGTTATGATATTTGAAATCTATAACGTATGACTATGTATGTGAGTTGTCTAAGGCCATACATTAGTACTGAAGTATAATTATCTTCTAAAATGTGAGTCAGATCATTTCATTCCATGAAGGAAGCCTTCGAGTCTCAGCCCTTCCCATGGGCTAAGGCCCCATAGGACCCTACTTGGCCTGTTTCCGACCTCGTTGTCTACTATTTTTCTCTTAGCTCAGTGATGGTGAACCTTTTATTGGAGACCCAGGGTCCCAACTGCAGCCCCAAACCCATTTATTTATCACGAAGTGCCAACACTGCCCCTGTGTAAGCTGTTATCTGATGGGCAGCTGCTGGGGCGACGCTGGTGACTTGGCTTATGCGCTGATGGAGAGGGCTCTGTGTGCCCGCTGTGGCACGCATGCCATGGCGTCACCACTGCTGTCCTAGCTCATACTGCTCTGGATGCCATGGCCTTCTTGCTTGGACTCAAACTTCAGGTTAGGGTTCTGTCAGGGCAGGGATTGGCCTTGACATGTCTTGGGGTTAGCAGTTAGAGACAGAGAGGCAGCAGTAGGTCTGGTATGGAATTCAAGGGCTCCAAGAGATAGGTGGGATAGATGTAATTCTATGCTAGATCTACCAGTCTGTCCATCCTGGGGTGCCATCTCTGATAGGCATAAGGGGATGTTGTGGTAAGATCAGTTAGGGTGGCCCATAATGTCACCAGTGAGGTCCACCCTAAGTGGAACGTGTGAGTGATACGGCTTCAGGAACTGTAAGGACATCACTGCCTCCGCCATACCTGCCCTCCGATTTCTCTGCTGGCTCCCAGATGCTGGAAGTTCCCTTAGAGGGGAAAGTGGTTTTCTTGTTCCCTAGAATGAAGCTAGAAAGGCAGGAGCTCCCCAGAGGAGGTCACTCCATCTCAAGTCACAGACTCATGTGGGGACTTCCTAGGAGCCAAGATTTAGGGCTTTGCAAAGAGAAAATCTGAGGTATGAGGCAAAGAGCAAGGGAAGTAGGGAGATGGGCCCAGAAATATCACACCCTGAATATTCCTAATTCCTCTCTTACAAGTGATTGTCTGCTTACAAATTTCATAGATTAAAAACTATTCTTACACTTGAATAGTATGTTATTAGTTTATAAAATATAGAAAAGTCAGGTGCTCCTAAATTTGAATTCTGACCTGTGAGATCTTAAAAAAAATTTACTTCTACGAATGTCCTTGTTAATAGGCTTCAGGAAATAAGAGATTCCTCTTGGGGTCCAATGAGATAATGGACATAAAGTGTTTAGCTTTCTGCCAGCACATCCACATTCGATCAACATTAGTTTCCTGCCCCGTTTCCTTCACCTTATCTCATTTGGGCATTATACCAACTCTGGAGGGTAGGGAGTGGGTAGATTTGGCAGGTATTGCTGTCATCCTCATTTTGCAGATGAAAAACTGAAGACCAGAGGCATTTTTTCTGATTTTCCTAGTGTCATGTAGTGTTCAACTAGGAGAGCGAGGATTTGAATCCAGGTCTCAGGTTTCATGCCATGCTGTCTCTTGCTGCTTTCTGATCATACTGTTTCTACTGCTCATGGCATCCACAGTGTCATATGGTGTCAGTGCTAGGGAATCAGGGTCTCACCATTGTCACAAGGTCTGAACCATGGGCTAGGAGAATGCTGCTGCCTTTGCTTTAGTTATCTTTTAAAAATATATAGAAACAGAATATCTGCCAAGCTAAGTGGTAGACTTACATGCTATCAAGGGTATTCTGATCAAATTCTATAATCCTTAATTACATCTTGCCTTTCAGACACAACATCTATTGTGCTATTTCTAGCATTGCAAAATGTCTCTAATTTCACCATTTCCATCACAGGTGAACACAAGTTTAATCCTGGCTGAAGGCGGGTGGGTGGCTGGTCACAACTAATGACCCATCACTTAGGCAGGCCTGATGGTGTCGTCTTTGATCGCACTGACCTAACTTTCGCAGGCTTAGCATCTTCTCACTTTCCTCTTTCCTTTCCCAGCTATTAGGAATACATGGCGAATTCAGAACAATATTTAGACTAGTTGTCCACCTAGACATGGTCCTGTGGATAAGGATGGGGGAATCTGTGGCACCAAGTTATGGAGAGCAGGAAGACACATTTTTGTCATGGCTCAATTCAGCCTGCTGTTTTCCAAAGCCGAGAAGGACCCATCAGTGACAGTGGCCTCAGGTTATGAAGGCGGGGCCCACTTCTCTCCGGGGAGGTGTGATTTGGGGTAGTAAACTGCCTGCAGTGGTCCTGGACCACAATCTCGCCAGGAGGTGGCGCCCTTTCCCCGCCTCAGTTGGAAGTACTTGGTCATCACTGTGGGGAGGGAAAAGCGTGTCCTTCCTGTGGCGTGGTCAGCCATTTCAGAGGCTCTGAGATGCAAGAGCCACCTTTCTCCTTCCTTCCTTCCTTCCTTCCTTCCTTCCTTCCTTCCTTCCTTCCTTCCTTCCTTCCTTCCTCCCCCCTCCCCCCGTCTCTCTCTCTGTAAACATCATATCTCTCCTGATGAGAGAAAAATGCATGAGGCTTCTCATCTTCAACTGTCAGGGCTGCTTCTCTGTCTGCTTCTCTCTTCCCTCCTAAGGTACCAAGACAAGCTCTACTTCTTTGAATTTTCCCCTGCTTAGGCTGAACAATGGGCCAGAACAAAAGATTGTAAGGAGGTAGGATGGAAAGAGGAAAGAGGACAGAAGAGCTGGGGCTGCTTCTTGCAGGGCATCATTGCTTCTCTTAATCTAAGTAGCCCTCCTGCTCTTACTCCCTGAATAACAAGCCATTCTCTACTCCTGCACACGAAACTCAGAAAGTCAGACCCGCATCAAGTTTGTGACAGCAGCCAGGACCACCTGTGCTGCTGTTTGTCCTGAGTGCCTTTTGTTTTAGGTTGGTGATGGGGAATTTGAGGTCTGACCTGGGAAGGAAGACTTTAGAAATTGCTGAACATCTCTCTGAAGTGAGAGAAGAAAGGAAAATCTGAGAAGATGGGAAAAAGAGAGAGCCAAACAGATGTCAGAGAGAAAAACACAAGGTCAAAGAGAGACACAGAAAGTTGGAGAAAGAGACACAATGAGAGATAAAGTGAGGCATATGCCCAAGAGGCACTGGTTTAGAGGCAGCGATGGATTTAAATTCCAGTTGACTACTTCAAGCTCCATGAAGTTGGGAAAGTCACTTGACCATTGTGAGCCTCCATCTCCATATTAGAAAACTGGTAATAATTGTGCTTCATGGACACAGTGTGATGAGGACCAGATGCAGTGTATAGAGGACATGCTTTTGCAAGTGACAAAGATCTAGTTAAACTGGTGTTCCCTGGTGTCAGTCAGACTGAAATGAGAGGATGTGGCCTTGCTTATGCTGGGCCCTTGGAGTGATGCTCTCAGTAGCCCAGGAAGGAAATAGCAGCGCTCTACCCCCAATCCTGCTTTCTCAGAGGATTTTAAAATGGGAAATTCACTTCTAGCTCCTGGGGAAGGCTTTGCTCATCCAGGGTAGCAATGGGGGTGATAGGTAGAGAAACTTCTAAGTGACTTGTTCCAAGAATTAATAATCATTGCTAACACTTTAATAAGTTTATTATGTGCCAGGTGCTTTTCTAAGTGTACAATGTGATTAACATTTAATCACCTAATGGTCTTATGAAGTAGGTACTATTATTAACCTTGTTTTATAAACGTGGAAATCAAAGGACCCTGGCATTAGTGTCCTCCTTCTAACCACCATGCTTCACTGCCTCTCCATTAGGCCTGTGTCCCTCACTTTCCTGTCTTGGGCAGGAAGCAGGAAGCCTCACAAGCAAGGTAACTGGTATCTCTTTTGAGAGGCTCACTCGGGGTGGAGGGCTGCCCCTGTGCTCAGGATATTGAGGGGAGTCACAACTGGGAATGACTCTTTCTCAGGTCAGGCATGCTAGAATTCTTTTTTTCTTGCAGTGAGTTGACAGATGTTGTACTACAAGAGAAAGAAAAGGGAAGGACCTCACCTGTTCTTTGTTCTCTGTCAAATTGTACCCACAGTGGCAACCATTGTGCTTCTGCAATCTCCTGGGTTTTGGGGCTGGGGCTGTGCAGCCACTGGGAGCAAGACAGTGGGGAGTGTGGCACAGGTGTTCTCCCCAAAATGAAGGGTACATTTTCATTGTAATTATTTTCTTCAGGGCAGACATTGTGGGACTAGAAAAACCCAATGCCACCTTCATTTGCCTGTTTCATGTCAGAAAGAGCAGGTGAGAGAGTTCCAAACTATGGGGTCATCAAGGGAGGACTCTGCGGTGCCCGTCAGCTTGGATCTGTGCAGATCACCCAGTGTATTTGCAGCAGAGTGACCCAGGGACCCAATGACTGAAAACAGAGCATAAGGTGCCCTGGTATTTTTTTCCTTCAGAGAAGGGAAAAGATTCTGGCCTAGGAATCAAAGGCCCATTTATGAAGGGGATCTTCTTCTTTATTATTTATTTTGATTAGTACACGTTCATAGTATGTAATGATCACATTCCTCATGGGGAACTGGTACATGTATATAACACATCTTAATTCTTTTTTCACCCCATTTCCCTACTCACTTTCCCGCTCCCATCTCTTGTTCCTCTTCCTATATCTACCTCACTATTTTCTGTTATCTCTGTTTTGCTCTTTATATTTGGGTTTCTCAGGTAGAGGAAACCATGTGATGTTTAAGCTTGTGTGTATGATTTGTTTCACTTATTATGGTTTCAAAGTGCAACTATTTTCCTCCAAATGACTCATTTATCTTTCTTATGACAGAGTAGTACTCCACTGGATATAAATGTCACATTTAAAAAATTCCATTTACCTGTCAATGGGCATATAAGATTTAGATATTATGAATTGTGCTGATGCGAACATGGGTATGCATGTGTCACACTAATATGATGCTTTCAACTTGTTCAGGAAGAGACCTAGGAGGGGAACAGCTGAGTCAAATGGAATTTCTAGGTTTAGTTTTTTGAGGAATTTCCATGATGCTTTTCATAATGCTTATACTAATTTACGTTTCCACTAAAATATAGAAGGGTTTTTTTTTTACCTGAAACCTCACCAGCATTTTTTGTTATCTGATATCTTGATGATAGCCATTCTTTCTGGAGTAAGAGGGAATCTCAGTGTTATTTTAATATGTATTTTTCTAATGACCAGATATGTTGAACATTTTTTTCAAGCATTTATTGGCCACTTGTATTTCTGCTGTTCATTTCAGTTGCCCATTTTTGATTGGGTCTTTTATTTTGGGGAATCTCAGTTTTTTGAGTTTTTAGTATATCTTAGATATTAGTTTCCGGCTAAGGAATAACTGGAAAATTTTCTTCCAGTTCTGCTTGTTGTCTCTTCATTCTGTTTTTTTTTTTTTTTCTGTGTAGAAGTCTTTTAATTTAATATGATCCCATTTGTTGGTGCTATTTTTTTGTGTAACTGTGGTTCTGTTCAGAAAGTCCTTGCCCATGCCTGTGTCTTCAAGAATTTTACCTATTTTATGTTCCAGCAGGTTAAGTGTTTTTGTTCTAATATTTAGATCTCTGATCCATTTGGATCTTAGTTTAGTAGTAAATTGGCAGATGTATGGATCTAGATTCAATCTTCTGCTTTTGAATAGCCAGTTTTTCTAGCACCATTTATTAAAGAGGCTCTTCCAGTGTAAGTTTTTGTTAAAGATTTGCTAGGTGATTATGCCTGGAGTTGATTCTGCATCCTCTATTCTGTTCCACTGACCACATGGTCTGTTTTTTCATCAGTCCTGTTCCTTCTTTTTTATCACTGTAGCTTTGCAATATAACTTTAAGTCTGGGACTGTAATACCTCCTGCTTTGTTCTTGTTGCCCAGGATTGCTTCTGCTATTCTAGGACTCTTGTGGTTCCATATTAATTTTGGATGGATTTTCTAGTTCTGTGAGGAATGCTGTTGATATTTGGATTGCAATGCATTATATATGGATTACAGTTTTGAAAGAATGGCCATTTTGACTGTATTAGGTCTTCCTATCCAGGAACAAGGATATCTTTCTACTTTCTGATGTCCTCTTCAAATTCCTTCCTCAGAATAATGTAGTTTTCATTGTAGATCCCTTTCACTTTATTGGTTAGGTTAATTCCTAAGTATTTAATTTTTTGTGATACTAGTGGGAAAGGTATTGTTTCCCCAACATCTTTCTTGGTGAATTTATTATTGGTGGATGGGAATATTACTGATTTTTGAGTGTTGATTTTGTATTTTGCTGTGATATTGACTTTGAACATTAATTTTGGGAGATTTTGGTGGTATTTTTTTGGATCCTGTATTCAGAGAATCTTGTCCTCTCTGAATAATTGTAATTTGACTTCTTCCTTTTTTTATACATATCCTTTTTATTTCTTTCTCTTGTCTGATTGCTCTGGCTAATGTCTTAAGAACTATATTGAACAGTAGTTATTATAGCAGATATCCTTGTCATATTGTTGATTTTAGAGGGAATGCTTTAAACTTCTTTCCATTTAATATGGTGTTGTCCATTTGTTTGTCATAAATGGCATTTATCAGGTTGAGATAAGATCTTTCTATTTCAGGTCTTTTTTTTTTTTTGATACCAGGGATCAAATTCATGACCTCACATTTGCCAGGCAGGCACTTATGCCACTGAGCTAAATCCCTGGCCCTTTCAGGTTTTTTCTCATAAATGTATGTTGGATTTCGTCAAAGGCCTTTTCTACATCAATTGACATGATCATGTGACTTTTGTCCTTGCTTTTCTTTATGGGATATATTACACTTATTGATTTACATGTGTTGATCCAACTCTGCATCCCTAGAATCCTACTTGGTCATGATGTATGATGTTTTTGATGATTTGTTACATTCTGTTTGCCAGTATCTTTTGGAGGATTTTTGATATATGCTTATTAAAAAGATTGACCTGTAGTTCTCTTTTTGGTTGGGGTCTTTTCTAGTTTTGAAATCATGGTAGTGTTGCTTTCCAGAAATGAATTTGAGAGTACTCCTTTCCATTTGATTTCATTAAAGAGTTTGAGGAATTTTGGCATAAAATCTTCTCTAAAGTTCTTGTAGAATTTGGCAATGAATTCACTAGGACTTAGGCATTTATTAGTAGGTAGTTTACTATTATATTCTTCTTACTATTTCTTCAATGTCATTGTTTGATATTGCTTTATTCGGGTTTCTATATCTTCTTGGTTCAGCTTTGGTAATTTGTATGTATCTAAGAATCTATACATTTTTTCCGAACTCTCCATTTTATTAGGATACAGGCTGTCAAAGTTGTTAAAAGCAATCATTTGTATATTGGCAGAGTCCATGTAATTTTACATTTTTTCATTTCTAATGGTATTCATTTAAGTCTTTTCTTTTTTGGGTTAGATTAACTAAGGGTTTGCCTATTTTAGTCTTTCAAAGAACCAACTCTTCAATTCATTGATTCTTTGTAGTTTTGTTTTGTTTCAGTTTCATGGATTTCTGCCCTGATCTTAATAATTTACTCCTGGTACTACCTTTGGATTTAGATTGTTTTTGTTTTGCCAGGACCTTATATACATAGTTAGGTTTTTACTCTGTTCATGTGATGTGGGCATTCACAGCTCTCACCTTCTCTTTTAGGACTGCTGTCATTGTACTGGCATTGTCACTTGACTATAGGAACTGTCTACTTTGTCCCTTGAGAATATTATTTAATTTCCATGTACTTGCATAATTTGCATGGTTTCTTTTGCCATTAATTTCTAATTTCATTGTAATATGATTTTATAATATGCATGGGATATTATCATGTGATTTATTTATTTAAGCATGCTTTATGGGCTTGCATGTAGTGTATTTTGGAGAAAGTTTCATGTGCTGCTGAGAAGAATGTATCCTGTTGTTATTGGATGGAACCCTCTGTGGCTATCTATTAAGTTCATTTGTTCAAAAGTTTGGTTCAACTCATATATCTTTGTATATTTTTGTATTATTTTTTGTCTAGTTGATCTATTTATGACAGTGGGGTATTGAGGTCTTCCATTATAATTGTGTTCGTGTTTATCAATTTTTTGGGGGATACTAGGAATTGAACTCATGACATTGTGCTTGCCAGGCAAATATTTATGCTGCTGAGCTATATCCCTGGCCCTTATCAATTTTTTTATGTCCAGTAGTGTTTTATGAAGTTGGGCATGCCAGTGTTTGTTGTGTGTATGTTTATATTTATTATATTTTCCAGTCAAATTGTTCCCTTAACAAATAAGTAGTTATCTTCTTTGCCTCTTCTTATCAGGTTTGGCTTAAAATCTACTAAATTGGGGTTACTATTCCTCCTTTTTTTTTTCTGGTTCTCATTGCATGGACTATTGTTTTCCAACCTTTTTAATTGGTGTATTTCTTTTTGGATTAAATGTGTTTTTGTGTATTGCATATTGGTGAGTTTTGTTGATTGATACTTTCTGTCAATCTGTGTTTTTTGGGGGACTGAGATCATTGACATTGAGAGGTATTAATGAAAGCTATTGATTTATTCTTATCCTTGCATTTTCTTGTTGATGATTTCTCTTCCCATCCCATCCATTTCCACTTAACTGCTCACCCTGCCTGGTGTATTCACTATATTACATTTTTTGGGCAATATTGGTCTCACTGTTTATTTGTGAATTTTTCTGTAGTGCTGGTTTGGTGGTCACAGCTCTATTGAGATGCTCTTTGTCATGAAAATACCTTATTTCTCCATCAAATTTGAAAGGCAAATTTTCAGGATACATAGATCTGGGTTGGAAAGTTGTTATCTTTTGGTGCTTGCAACACTTTACTCCAAGCTCTCTGGCCTTTAAGGCTTGTGTTGAGAAGTCTGCTATAATTCTAATGAGTATACCTTTATAAGTGATTCATTGCTTTTTCTTTAACAGCTTTTAAGATTCTGTCCCTGTGTTGGAGTTCTGAGATTCTGATGTGATGATATGATGTGGACGGTTTCTACTTTGATCATGGCTATTTGGGGTTTTATATGTCTCATTTATTTGTATGTTTGTTTATATTTGAAAAGACTTTTTGCTATTATTTCTGTAAACATGTTTTTTATGCCCTTTTTGCACTCTTCTGATATTTCATTAATTTAAATTAATCTTAGTGGTCTTTTTTGCATCATTTAAGAGCTGTTGGATCCATTTTTAATGTTCTCATGTTGCTTTTAAGGTATATTTTAGTAATTGGTCTTTGGAGGCACTTCTGTGCTCTAATTCTGATACCATCTTTACCTTAGTCACTTCTTTTGCCTATATTTTCCTTTTTAAAATTTTATTTAAAGAGAAAAAAACCAACCAAACAAAACAGAAAAAGGGTAGCAACAATACAGAATTCCAAAGGGAAAAAATAAAAGAACAACACAACAAAACAAAAACAAAAACACTAAGAAATCACTACTTGATAAGTTACATACTTTCATCATTGGAAATAGTTGTTCAAGTTACAAAATTAAAGCATACAAAGTAGACATTCAAACAGTGAGACTGTTAACAGTTATGCTCAACAATCTAACAAAAACAGTAGTATGGTCATCTATCTTATACACTTAAACATACATGCAGTTATATCCTTTAGATATATTTTCTTTTCCTCTCTTTTTACAGTAGGAATTACACATTTTGGATTTTATTATGCCTACAGTTCTTATTACTTTTTATACTAGAGACACAGTGTGATATTTATAAATATGATTCTTATTTATTTCACTAATGAGGATAGTCCCAAGTTGTCTCCATTTCCCTATGAAGGCCTCAAGATCATCTTTTTTATAGCCGAGTAATATTCCATTGTGTAAAAATACCACATCTTTTTCATTCATTCTGCAGTTGATGGGCATCTTGGTTGTTTCCAAGATTTAGCTTTTACAAATTGTGCTGCTATAAACATGGGTACACATATACTACTGTAATATGAACTTTTCAGTTTTTCTGGGAAAATACCCAGGAGGGGAATAGCTGGGTTGAATGGAGCTTCCACTCCTAGCCTTCTGAGAATTCTCCATATTGATTTCCATAGTGGTTGCACCAGCCTGCACTCCCACCAACAGTGGAGCAGTGTTCCTTTTTCCCCACAGCCTTGCCAACATTTGTTATCAGTTGATTTCTTGATGGCAGCTATTCTTTCTGGTGTGAGATGATATCTCAGTGTTGTTTTAATTTGCATTTCTTGAATGACCAGTGATG
>PVJX010042843.1:0-13957 GCA_004027295.1 Dolichotis patagonum | reverse complement strand
ATGCCATCTGCTTCTGTACCCGCGCTTGCACCGTCCCCGCCTCCCTTTGTTCTATAGCTTAAAAACCCTGCACGAACCCCTCTCGGGGTCCTCCTTGCCTGCTTGCTTGGTGGACCCCATGCGCATGGAAATAAAGCCCCCGACACCATAACGAGACTTGAGTCCTTGGAGTCTTCTTCTGCGCGACACCGATCTTACAATACTTCTTGTCTACTAGAAAATTCAGCAGAGCATGGATGCCTTGGCTAGAGAGCTCTTCCAAGGAGGCATGTAACTCTATATCATCTGTATATTGTAAGACTGTGACCTGGGAAAATTCAAAACATCCTGCTTGCCTGAAAAGATGAGAACTATCTCTGAATCCTTGAGGAAGCACAGACCACGTCAGTTGAGAGGACTGGTCATGAGGATTGACAAAGGCAAAAAGAAACTGGAAATCTGTATGTAAAGGAATACAAAAGAAGGCTTTTTCTTTTTCTTTTTCTTTTTTTTTTTTAGACAGGGTCTCGTTATGCAGTTCAGGCTGGGCTTGGTCTCACTTTGTAGCCCAGGTTGGTCTTGAACTTGCAATGATCCTCCTACCTCAGCCTCCCAAGTGCTAGGATTACATGAGTGTACCACCATCCCCAGGAGAAGGCATCTTTTAAATCTAATACTGAAAATCAATAGGTATTTCTAGAATCTGAGAAAGAGGGCACGGGTTAGTAGCACTGGGTGAATTGGCACTACTGTTTCATTTATCAATCTAAGATCTCGAACCAACCTCTATTCCCCATTGAGCTTTTGCACTCTCAAGACTGGAGTGTTGTACATACTATTACAGGGTTTATGTAAACCTCGTGTCCTTAAATTATCAATTATAGGTAATAATCCTCTCCTAATTTCAGATCTTAAACATATTGCCTCTTCTTTGAAGTCTATCTGCACCAGAGCATTTGCCCTATCTATTCTATCTTTAGTTGCCCATACTTTTGGATTTATTTTGTCTCCATGAAGGGGAGCCAGCATACTGAGATTATATATATATATATATATATATATATATATATATATATATATATATATTTAGAATTATAGTTAAACAAGATGAAATATCTCTCCCCAAGAAAGAAACTGGGCTTTCAGACATAATAAAAAAGGAATGGGTAAAAAGGAAGCCATCTCAGTTGCACCCTAAAAGTTGTGAGACATAGTGAGTTATCAGCTTTTGAGTGACTCCTTTCACTGAAGTATGATGGCTGGAAGGCCAGGGTTGAGAAGAACTGAGAGATACATGCTGGTATCCAGCAAGAAGCTGGTTTCTTTTCCCTCAGTAGTCTTGATTACCTGAGGCTCCTCCATGGAGATAACAGTCTGGCCAGCGAGAAAAGGCAGAAAGTGCCTCAGGGCCATTCAGTCTTGCTGGACCAGTTGGTAAGATAGGTCTGAACTCTGGGCCTCTACCTCAGAGGGTGGTCCCACTTCCAGTGGTTGCCTTTTCAGGCAGGGCATGGTCCAGGGGGCTTCCTGTTGCAGGTTCTTTTAAGGTGGCCTGGCTTTTCACAGCAGTAGCAAGTAAAGTTAGTAGCTGAGCTCTTCTTGGAACCCTGGAAATCAGATTTAAGTTCTACTACTTTAAGGTTGCAACAAAGGCAGCTGTTTTCTCTTGGTCTCTTTGTTTTCTCTCCTTGGCCTCCTCCTCATCCTGATAATAAAATACTAAGGAGGCCATTTTTACTGAAGTATCAAGTGAGATATCCGGAACAAATGCCATCTTTTTTAAAGCTTTTTTCTAATATATGAGGCTGACTGAATTTTTAAAAATAGTCTACTGGGCATGGTGGTACATGCCTGTAATTCCCAAATGCAATAGAAGCTTGTAATGCTGCCTGTCTCTCATTAGAAGGCAACGTTTGATTTAAGAGTAACATTACATCTTTCCAGTCTTTCATAGGTCTGAGTAAGTCTTATAAGTCAATGTACTTATCAGGGTCATCTGAAAACTTTCCTAGATATAGCTTAATCTACTTTAGATCACTGAGACAAAACGAATTTGGTAGTCCAAAATTCCCTATGTATTTCCTGAAAGAGATTATTGTCTTTGAGGAGCTTGAACAAAATCAGCTAAGGATGGATGCAGCCCCATTGAGACTTCTATAATGGCTGGTCTGGAAGCCCCACCCAGAGGACCCAAAGGGCAAGTAGGGGGAGCCTCAGACTCAGTAATAATGAGTGGGGCTTTGGTTAAGGTTGTCTTGGAACCTCATCCCCAGGCTTTGAAAGTTGAGGAGGAGCAGAGTCAGGCTCATGGACAGAGGACCAGGGATGCCTGGCTTTCCTGTGGCTGGCATTTACATTTTGAACACAAACAAGGATTATTTCTTAATGCAAAGAAATTCTGAATGTAAGGCAATTCAGACCATTTTCCCTCTTCTTTACAATACAATTCTAGCTGTAAAAGAACATCATAATCAGTACTTACTTGTATATTCTATTTTGACTCTAGAGGGTACGTAGTCACATTCAGGTAAAGAAAAATATTAAACAGCTCTTTTTCAATATGTGAAGATTGACTATTTTCCAATGACTAAGAATACATTCCAAAGAAGAGATTTGTTTTTTTATTTTAAATACAAGGAATGAAAACAATTCAGAATTTCAAAACAAGATAAGAAATTAACACTAGTTAATATACTGCATATTGTTATCTTCAAAGTAGTTATTCAGATTATAAGATTTAGGTATAAAAATGATCAAACAATCAAACTATGAAAACACAAACTGGTCTTTTTGATGAACTAACATAGACTAGTTGTATAGCTATCTATCTTGTATATATACATACACACATGTATATATGTATACAAATATACATATAATCTTTCCCCTTCTTATCTCCTTTCCTCTATTCCAGCTGCTTTTTTCTTTTGAGCACTTTTTTCCCTTTCACTTTCACAATATCTATTGTACATTCTGGATCTTATTCTTTCAGGTTTTTTCCCCTTAAACTAGGGAGACAATATGATATTTAGACATGCGAGTCTGATTTATTTCACTTATGAGTATGGTCTCAAGTTGCATCCATTTACCTATAAAAGCCTCAGGTTTATTCTTCTTTATAGCTGAATAATACTCTATTGTATAAAAATACCACATCTTTTTTATCCGTTCCATAGTTGATGGGCATTTGTGTAGTTTCCAAGATTTAGCTATTACAAATTGTGCTGTTATAAGCATGGGTGCACATATATTGTTGTGCCATCATGATATTTTCAATTCTTCTGGGAAAATACCAACAAAGGGAATAGTTAGATTGAATAGAATCTCTAATAATAGTTTTCTGAGGAATCTCCACACTGATTTCCACAGTGGTTGCACCAGTCTACACCCCCACCAACAGTGGAAAAGGATTCCTTTATCCCTACAACCCGGCCAACATCTGTTACTGGTTGATTTCATGATGGCAGCCATTCCTTCTGGACTGAGATGGAATCTCAGTGTTGTTTTAATTTGCATTTCTTGAATGACCAATGATGTTGAACATTTCTTCATGTATTTATTTGTCATTTGTATTTCTTGATCTGAGAAATGTGTGTTCATCTCAGATGCCTACTTTTGAATTCAGTCTTTGAATTTGAGGGGCCTGATGTTTTCAATTCTTATATGTTCTAGATAGAAGTCCTTTGTCTGAGAGAGTTGGCTAAAATATTCACATTCTGAGGGTTTTCTTTTCTCTCTTCTGGTAATTTCTTCTGATGTGCAAAAACTTTTTAATAAGATGAGATCCCAGTTGCTGATTCTTTGAAGTACTTCTTGTGTAGTTTGCGTTTTGTTCATGAATTCTTTGCCTACCCTTACATCTTCAACATTTCTACCTACCTTGTCTTCTAGTAGATTTAGTGTTTCTGTTTTAATATTTAAATCTTTGATCCTTTTTAACTTTACTTTAGTGCATGGAGATAGACTTGGGTCTAGTTTTAGCCTCTGGCATATGGAAAGCCAATTTTTCCAGCGCCATTTATTAAAGAGGCTATCTTTCTTCCAGTGAACATGTTTGGCCCCTTTGTCAAAAATAAGGTGGGTGAGTAGCTTTGTAGTTGTGTCTGTATCTTCTAATCTGTACCTATAATCTTTTTTTTTTTTTTTGCCAGTACCATGCTAATTTTATCACAACAGCTTTCATGCCTCCTACCTTGCCTTTGTTGTTCAGGATTGCCTTTGCTACTCTAGGGCCCTTCTGGCTCTAAATGAATTTTAAGAATGTTTTCTCAGATCTATGAGATATGCTAATGCTACTTTGATTAGGATTCCATTAAATCTGTATAAGAGTTTTGGGAGTATTACCATTTTCACAATGTTGGTTTTTCCTATCCAAGAGCAAGGGGTATCTTTTCATTTTCTGATAACTTTTTCAATCTCCTATTTCAGAGTACTATAATTTTCAATGTATAGATCTTTTACATCCTTTGTTAGAGTGATTCCTAAGTATTTCATTTTTCTGGATGCTACTGTGAAATGTGTTATTTCCATAATTTGTCTCTCAGTGAGCTTGTTGTTTGCGTACAAGAATGCTATTGATTTTTGAGGATTCACTTTGTATCGAGGTATGCTGCTTAATTTACTTATTAACTCTATTAGTCTTTTGGTGGAGTTTTTGGGGACTTCTATATAGAGTGTCATGTCATCTGCAAATAATGATAATTTAACTTCTTCCTTTTCTATCCTTATTCTTTTTATTTCCCTCTCTTGTGTGATTGCTCTGGCTAATGTTTCCAGAACTATATTGAATGGAAGTGGTGATAGTGGACATCCTTGCCTAGTTTCTGATTTTAGAGTAAAACTTTCAGTTTTGGTCATTTAGTATGATATTGGATGTTGATTTGGCATAGATGGCTTTTATCAGATTGAGGGAGACCATTTATTCTGATTTTCTGTAGAGTTTTTTTTTATTATGAATGACTGTTAGACTTTATCAAAAGCTTTTTCTGCGTCTATTGAAATGATCATGTGATTTTTGTCTTTGGCCCTGTTGATTTTTATTACAGTTATTGATTTCTGTATGTTGAGCCATTCCTGCACTCTTGGGATGAATCCTACTTGGTCATGGTATATAATCTTCTTGACAATTTGCTGCATTCTGTTCACTACTATTTTATTGAGAATTTTTGCATCTATGTTCATTAGGGAGATTGGGTCTTTTTTGGTTGGGTCTTTCTCTAGTTTTGGTATTAGAGTAATACTTCATTCCAAGAATCAGTTAGGGAGAATCACTTCTCTTTCAATTTCATTAAAGAGTTTGAGAAGCATTGGTGTTAAATCTTCTTTAAATTTCTTGTAGAATTTAGCCAGGAATCCATCAGGGCTTTTCTTGGTTGGTAAGTTTTTAATTATGTTCTAAATTTCAGTGATACTGAATTATTCAAGATTTTTATATCTTATTGATTCAATTTTGATAGTTCATAAATTTTTAGAAATCTGTCCATTTCTTCTGTGTTGTCCAGCCTATGCAAGTAAAGATTTTCAAAGTAGGTATTGATGGTCTTCTGAATTGGATCTATAGTAATGTCACCCTTTTCATTCCTCATTGCATGAATTAGAGCATTTTCTTTCCTTTTCTTGATAAGGTTCACTAAGGATTTATTATTCTTTCAAACAGCCAAATATTTGATTCATTAATTCTTTGTATTGCTCTTAGTCTCAATTGTCTTAATTTCTGCTCTGATCTTTATAATTTCCTCCCTTCCATGAGCTTTGGTTTTCACTTATTCTTCTTTTTCTTGAAGCTTGAGGTACAGCATTAGGTTTTTTATTTGTGTTCATTCTGTTTTCCTTTTTTATTCTTTTCCAAGTCCATTTTATTTCAAGGATAAAAACAAAAAAGAAGAAGAGGAAGAAAAAAAACTACAACAAAATTTCAAAAAACATAAAATCAGGGAGCAACAATGGCACATACATTGCACATTGTAATCCCCTGTTCACCCAGAGCACAAAACATCTGAATTTAATCATCCAAACAATACCAGCACAAACGTTTCCCTTCAGCAAACTCAGAGAAATAAGTAGTATAACTATTTTATCTATTTATATATGCACACATATGCATATACATGTTTTTTCTTTCAGCTTCTCACACTAATGAAACAATATGATGTTTACACATGTGTGTCTTATTTATTTCACTAATGATTATGTTTTCAAGTTGCATCCATTTACCTATAAAAGTATCCAATTTATCCTTCTTTGTGACTGAGTAGTGCTCCATTGTATAAAAATACCACATCTTTTTTAACCATTCCTCAACTGATGCACATTTAGATTGTTTCTAAGATCGGGCCATTACAAACTGTGTTGCTATAAACATGGGTGCACATATATCATATCATTGCAGTATGATGTTTTTAATTCATTTGGGAAGATACCCAGAAGAGGAATAGCTGAGTTCAATAGGACCTCTAGTCCTAGTTTTTTGAGGAATCTCCACACTGATTTTCTCAGTGGTTGCATTAGTCTGAATTCCCACCAACAGTGGAGAAGGGTTCCTTTTTCTCCAGCATTTGTTATTGTTTGATTTCTTGATAGTAGCCATTCTTTCTGGGGAGAGGTGGAATCTCAGCGTTGCTTTCATTTCCATCTCTCAAATGACCAATGATGTTGAACCTTTTCTCTATTTGCTGCTCATATTTCTTCATCTGAGAAGTGTAAATTCATCTCAGATGCCCATTTTTGGATCTGGAAAGACTGGGGTTTTTTTTTAGTTCATTATATGTTTTCTATAGTAATCTTTTGTCTGAGGAATAACTGGCAAACATTTTCTCCCACATTACAGGTTGTCTCTTCACTCTGTTGGTGGTTCCTCTTGCTGTGCAAAAGCTTTTTAGTAGGGTGAGATCCCGGCTATTGATTCTTTGTGATAGTTCCTGTGTAATGGTTTTGTTCATAAGGTCTTTGCCTATACCAATATCTTCAAGAGTTTTACCTAGCCTGTCTTTTATCAGGTTTAATAGTTCTGTTTTAATATTTAAATCTTAGATCAATTTGGACTTTAGCTTAGTACATTATGAGAGATATGAGTCCCTGTTTAATCTTCAGCATGTGTAGAGCCAATTTTTCCAGCACCATTTATTAAAGAGGTTATCTTTCTTCTAGTGAATGTTTTTGGCACCTTTGTCAAAGATAAGGTGGCTTAGCATGTCTGCAGTTGTTTCTGCATCTTGTAATCTGTTCCATTGATCTTTGGATCTATTTTATTTGCCAGCACCACACTGTTTTTATCACAGTAGCTTTATAGTATAATTTCAAGTCAGGAATTGTAATGCTCCTTCTCTTGTCTTTATTGCCCAGGATTGCCTTTTCTATTTTAGGCCTCTTCTGGTTCCAGATGAATTTTAAGATTGTTTTCTCTAATTCTGTGCAATATGCTATTGGAATTTTGATTGGAATTGCATTGAATCTGTATAACAGTTTTGGAAATATGACCATTTTCACCATATTGGCTCTTCCTACCCAAGAGCATGGGATATCTCTCCATTTTCTAAGGCCCTCTTCAATCTCCCTTTTGAGAGTACTCTAGCTTTCAATGTAGAGGTCTTTTACATTGTTAGACTGACTCCTAGGTATTTATTTTCTTTTCTTTCTTTTTTTTTTTTTTTTGGATGCTGTTGTAAAAGATATTCCTGTCTCAGTTTTGTCTCTCAGTGAGTTTGTTATTCATGTACAGGAAGGCTATTGATTTTTGAGTGTTGACTTTGTAAACAGCTATGTTCCGGAATTTGCTTATTAAATCTAGAAGTCTTTTGGTGGAGTTTTTGGACTCTTCTAAGTAGAGTATCATGTCATGTGCAAATAATGATACTTTAACTTCTTCCTTTCTTATCTTTATTCTTTTTGTTTCTTTCTTTTGTCTAGTTGCTCTGGCTAAAGTTTTTAGGACTATGTGGAATAAAAGTGGAGACAGTGGACATTTTTCTCTTGTTCCTGATTTTAGAGTGAAAGATTTCAGTTTTTGTCCATTTAGTATGATGTTGGCTGTTGGTTTGTCATAGATTTTTTTATCAGATTGAGATAGAGACCATCTATTCCAATTTTTGTAGGGTTTTTATCTTGAATGGAGGTGAGGTGGCTAAGGTTCTCCTCAGCAGCTGAGGCCTCCTGGACAAGGGGAAGGGGTGGCTGAGGCTCCTCTCAGCTTCTGAGGTCCTCCAGGTGTATAAGTAATAGATTCTGAGATTGAGTTCCCCATCTGAAATGCAAAAAGAATCAATGTCTCTTTGATTTCTTATACTCTCAAGGCATTGCTTGAGTCAATTCCACTCCAGGGCAAGTGGATGTCATCTGGAAAAAACACCAAAAAATACAATTTGACTAGTCTATCCATTCTCAAGCTGGAGGGTAGTTTTATCTTTCCAAGGAACTCGTGTATTTACTCTCTCATGTTTTTAAGCACACATTACAATTGAGCTCAGCTGTAATAACCATGTCTAAAGAAAGGAAGCATGTTTATCACTAAACCATTGCTTTCTGATTCTTTAAAGAGAGAGCAAATATCAAAAAATGAGATAGAAGTAGTTGAAGCACTTCTCAGCCTGCAATGGAGATCATCTCTAGAGATAAACAGAAGCAACAATTGACTTGAGAGATTCTGCTCTCCGCCCTTGACGAAGAAGTCTCCAATACAGTTGCATTATTTATCTAATCATTTTGGCAACCTTTCCTAGAAGTAAACCAAGGCTACTCTTTTTAAGTCCATTTAAAAATTTTTACATTTCTGAAGTTCAAATATTAAATTACATCCATCACCTAGCAACAACAAGTCAGGCTGTTGAGACTCAGCTTCCACTGAGGAACTTTTGAGTATCTTCCCGAGAGTCACTCTGGCCATGCCCCCTCAGTTGCTCTCTCAGATTCTGCTGATCCGTGCAACCAGAGATCTGCTTCTAGAAAGGAATTCACCTGTCTTGTCAACATGCAATTGGCCATTGGCTTCAATGGGGATTCACTAGAAGGTGCTGGGTAAAGCTGTCCTCTGCTTTAAGAGCGGCAGCTACTCTAAGAACATTTAAGTAGCTGTCAGGATGACCACTGTTTGTGAAAGTTCTGTAAGGGACAGACAAAAATCCAAGTTGTTTAAAACCTAAAAATATCATTACAGACTAGGTATGGTGGTGCATGCTTGTAATCCCAGCATTCAGGAGGCTGAGGCGGGAGCATTATAGTGAGTTCAAGACCAGCCTGGTCTACAAAGTGAGCTCAAGGCCAGCCTGAACTGCATAATGAGACCCTGTCTCGAAAAGACAAAAAAATCATTACATAGCATTTTATAAGTTTACAGTAAAAGTGTCAAAGATCACAATTTATTACCAAACTATTTTCCCCTCCTATACACATAATTGATGAAAATCAGATGTAGGAGGGGAGAAAGAAGATTAGAGATTATATCTCAGGCAAAGTATGTTTTGGTCCTTTAAGTGCAGTGCTTTGGGAAACAGTTCCTTCTGTTTTCTCCTAGGAATTTGTTCTTTCTGCTGGGTCTCCGGTTCAGTCTTCCAAGTTGCCAAGAACAATAAGCCAGGACATGGTTTTTATATGTATTCTTCTTGATGAGCAGAATTCTCATGTCTTATCTGACCCAGAGATGAGGTACATATTCCTACCTAAGATGACTTCCCTGTCTTTGGCATTAGTAAACACTCATTTTCTATAGGCTTCACTTAGTTGTTGAGTAGGAGGAAAAAGTTGGGGCAGTTTAGAGTGCTTCTCACTTAAAATTTACATATTCCCAAAAAAGGAAAATATGAAGTTGTAGAGAAAGATCAAAAAAGATTGTCTCCTCACTATCAGAAGGTCAGACCAGAAAGGAAACAGGCAAAACAAGCTTGACATTTTCTCTAGTGTAGAGAAGGATCAGGTCAATTTGTCTCAGTAAAACCTGTCCTTCAAGTCTTAAGAATGGCCACATACCTATCATCTTTTAAGCTGTTGGAAAGGGTTCTGTGGTTTGCTAATACACATGCATATTTTCTAAATATGAACTAGATATTATAAAAAGATCATTTTAGAGCATTTCATGTCAATATCCACTAGAGGGTGCTCTAAACACTACTTTTCCCTGATTGTGATAACAGGTCAAACAAGGAACTAGAAACTTTGGCAACTAAGTCCAAATACAACACATACAGAACAAGAATACAATGTCCCATTAATGAAGCATGATAATCTTCCCCATGTTCTCAACTTACATGTATCATCATTGTAACAAAACACTATTAGGGATATAGCTCAGTGGTGCAAGCACCTACCTGGAAAACACAAGGTCCTGAGTTCAATTCCCAGTATATGCTTAAAAAAACACTAAGCAATTGACAAATGCAAACTCCTACTTGTATTCAATTATGTCAGTGGCATTCTCAAAGTGCTATAGGGCATAAGATATAGGCCCTCCTAATAATATAAGGGGAATATAACTCCCAAACTGCTAGATGTCTCATACATCAAGCTCTTGTTCTCTGAAATCAAGGCATGAGTTCTATGAATGACAGAAGTTAAGAGGAGGAAGAACTTATTGTGAGAAAGAGAGCTGCTATCTAAGAGGGACAGAAAGAGCCTGGAAAATGAGTAGAACCACTTCTGAAGGGTATTTTATTGAACAAACTCACAAGGTGAGACAGATTCAAGGTGGGACAAAACTACAGTCAACTAATAAGATTACAAGTATAGTTGCTTAGACAATTTTGATTAAATGGGGATCAAATTGAGAAGGCAGGTCACATAGCAAGCATACAAGGAACATAGAAGGATTTTCTGGGAATGTTGCAGAAAAACCAACATCAAACTAAATGGAAGACTCTCTCTCTCTCTCTCTCTCTCTCTCAGTTCTGGGGTTCAAATTCACGACCTTGTGCTTGCCAGGCAAGCACAATGGACGACTCTTTGCACCAAGGAATCTAGAAGACAACTTGTTTATTATACTAGCAGGCTGTTGGAGCCAAGTCCAAATCACCAGGCCACAAGTCAGCTTTGTGTTCACTTTAAATGTAGTTTGCAAGCAGGAAATACAAGGTAGATGGGACGTTGCATGAATTGAACTAAGTCACATGTTGTCAGGCAAGCTAATTCTAAGTCGATTTTCTTAAAGGAATTACTTACCATAATGTAGGAGCATCCTGGGGATGCGGGGAGGGGGATTAAGTGGTGCAAATAAAGTTAAGGCCATTCTTGATAGAGCCACTTTGTCCCATACAAGACCTTGAAGCAAGCTGGAAACATACATATGCTTTTAATTAAGGAAAATACAAGTTGGACATCATCAAATTGGTCCACGATATAATCAGAAGCAAAGCAGCTGGGCTCTGACAGTCAAGGCTGACTGAATTTAGCAGGGTGCTTAAGTGACAAGCAGCAGGAGCACAGGCAGATTTTTAACTTGCTATAACATGTCTGTAAGTTTGCTATTCTATAATTGTGCCTTAATTGTTTTTACAAATGTAGGAAGGAATGGGCTAGGGAAGTTTTGGTCCCCCACCCAAGGTGATTGATTCCTATTTAGAATATCAGTCCCTGCTGTTAATCATTAGGGGAAGTACCCTCCAGCCACAGTTGTCTTCTGCACTGACCACTTGAGGGCCCAGCCCTGTCTGACTGCCTAGACTATTTCTAAATATCTTAGCTATCTATAATAATATGAGAATATGAGACATTAGAGGGAACATCTAGATATAAACCACCACAGCACAGCAAATCATCAGTGCAACAAACTTACAGATCTCACCAGCAACAATTCTCTCTTCTAACAGCGGACTATGCTTTTATTCTTATTTTAAAGAGAGTAAAACAAAACAGAATAAAGCAGCAGAACAATGCAAGTGATATAGGACCTCAAATCAAGACAACAGGAAATCAGCAGTAGCTATCATAATGTCCCTAATGCCTTCAAAATAGCTGTCCATACCTTCACACATAATATAATCAAACAATACAAATAGACTACAGCCAATCAAAACAAAAGAATGAAAGCTTTCCAATGGCAACAGCAGTATGCAGAGATGGATCTGGCTCCAATGGACTCAGCTTATGATGTCATTGTACTGGGGGTCTCTTGTGTGTGTCAACAGCTCATCAGGCAGGCAGGGAATTGAACAGAGTTTCACACTCAATTTTTGGATTTCAGTCCCATGGCTGTCATTCTTATAGGATAGCTCCCTTAATTATGCAGCTGCTCTGTTGCTCTGAACTCTCTCCATGACACCTTGAGCCAGTGAAGTTGTGGATTTTTGCCCCTAGAGGTGGAGGGTGTTGGGGAGTAGCTAGCTTCCTGCCACAGACTTAGTCCTTACCTGATGCAGTTGCATTTGTTTGAGTAAATTCTTCTCAAAAATATTTCCAAAAAATCAAATAGTTGTTTTTAATAAATTCTCCTCGGTTTAATAATAACTAGGACTGTGCAGCAGATCGTGGGAGCAGTCAGATGCACGGCACTGAAAACTGGTGAAGGGGCCGGGGGTTTAGCTCAGCGGCGTAAGTGCCTGCTTGGCAAATGTGAGGTCGTGAGTTCGATACCTGGCACAAAAAGAAAAAAAAAATCTGGTGGAATCTGGAAGAAATAAACTGGAGACTGTTAATTGCTGATGTGGTGTTTGAGGCCCCCTTTTATATCTAGTTTAGCTCTGTTTATATTATTAAGTACTTTATTTATTGGTTATACTTTCCTGGGCATTTAAAAATAAGTAAAGTAAGACCTGTGTTCATTAAAAATTTTCTGTATGTATTTGTCACACTCAAGGGTTACTTTTGTGTCTGTCCAAGCAGCCTCCTAGAACCTCTAGTTATTTTCTCTTTCAGTTGTGTCATTTTCCAGGATGGGTCACAGTCTTGCTTGAGCATAAGTCTTTTTGGAAGCATGGGGAGCATTTCCTCCTCAGTGAGCCTCCTTTCCGCAGCATGCACATTGGTTGACCTCTGTCCTTCTGGGGTTTGACAATCCACCTGCCCAGGAGGTTGAGCAACTCATGGGAACTGTGGGGTCTTTGAAGAGGGTGTCCATTATGCCCTGGGTCATGGTTGACCTTAGAGTGCAGAGGGCAATGGTCAAAATACTGGCTGTTCTCTTGGTCTTCTTACCTTTTTTTTTTAAGCTTTGGTCTTCAAGCCTAATTTAATGAACATATAGAAGATTAGTTACACCAATCTTAAAGCGGGAGCAGTAGGTCTTTTAAAAATAGGTATATTTTTGATATATATAATGATAACATTCATCATAGGAAATTTTTATTTGTATGTGATACAACTTATTTCTTTTTTTCCATTCCCCTCCCCTTCCTTCCTTCTTACCCTCCTAATTACAGAAGCTTTGTTATGATCTTTTTACTTCTAGTCTCTTTTTATTCTTGTCTCTTCCTTCCTTCCTCCCTCATATTTCTTGTTCCCCTCCCCATTTAAACATTTTTTTCCTCATTTCCCAATATCTATTATACATTTTGGTCCTTATTTACACTTTTGGTATCTCACACCAAAGAAACAATGTGGTATTTAAACTTGTGCATACAATTTATTTCACGTAAGAGTATGGCTTTAAAGTGCATCCATTTACATACAAATATTATCCTTCTTTGTGGCTGAGTAGTACTCCATTGTATAAAAAAAACACATCTTTTTTAAGATTTTTTTTAACTTAAAGAGAAAAAACAAAACAGAATAGAGGGTAGCAACAATACAGAATTCCAAGGAAAAAAGGAAAAGAACAATAACAAGAAAACCTAAGAAATTATTACTTGACATATTACATATTGACTTCTTGGAAATAGTTGTTCAAATTACAAAGTTAAAACATGTAAAGTAGACATTCAAACAGTGAGACTGTTAACAGTTCTGCTCCACAATCTGACAAAAACAGCAATATGGTCATCCATCTTACCCACTCAAATATACATGCAATTATATCAAAAGGGTAAAATTAAACACAACAAAACAGAACAAAGCAGATCAC